>JAAAKG020164151.1:0-28697 GCA_010014905.2 Druon quercuslanigerum
AGCAAGGGAGTTGTTCATCTCCGGAAAGTCGTGGGACCGGTACCTCTAGAGAAAAAGGTTCTCTAAGTACTTTAGGCCGTTTATCTTGGTGGTTCGGAACCCACCTTAAACTGTAGGTCCCGTTCCCACCACCAAAAAGGGTGTGGGAGGTGTGTTACGGAATAGGAAGAAGGTGAAAGAAAAAAAAATGTAAACCCTTAGGGGACACATTAGAAGCTTCCACTAGAACTAGTTCAAAATTCAATTCCTTATTGACAATTCATCTCTTTTGTTCAAGAAAGATTAAAGTGAATCGCTTTTCGAGGAAATGAAAAGTGTAAAATTGGCCGATACCTTTTGAGATTGTATTTCCACACAAAAAAATATTATTTTCTGATCTTGTTTCGAAAAATAGCATTTTCTAATCCTTATTGATAAATGATAAAATTATTTCCAAGTAATTTATATATTTCCAAACCTTTTCGACATTTTTCATATAATATAAAACAGTTTGAGGCCTTTATTACATCATATGTGATAATATATTCCTGGAAGAATTAAAAAGATTCTTAAAAGAAGGATTTGCTTTGAAAAACATTTTCCTAATTATATTTAATTTGTTACTTTTATTACCGCCAGTATAGTAATAAACTTTTTACACTTAACGTAATGCTAAGTGGTTCGATTATGAGCTTTTTTTAAAACAATTCTTATCGTTCTTGACAGTTTGACAATAATGAGTCATTGTGTTTTTTTTCTTCGAGGTCAGATACGCGTTATCGAGTTGTATTGAACTGAAATGACGCACACATAAGAATGTGCATGTGCATATCGGATATATTCATGGATTGCTAAGAAAACTGCGCTTTCAGTAAGTTCACGACCTCTAAAAGGATTAGCTTCTTTACGATTCTATGTGGGACAAAAGTGGTGCTAAAAATACTTCGGAATTTTAATTTACTTTCTTGCTTCTAATTCTTTTTTTTTTATAAAAGCGAATTAAATAATCTTTCTCAACATTGATTTATATTTCGTGTTTATCTAATCGATACACTCAAGACTATTGTTAGAGAAATTGGATTTTTTTTTAATTGTTCAATCAGAAGCTTGAAAATTTATTGTTGAAATTTGAAAAATTCAATTCAGGAATAATACAACTCAATTTTTATATTGCAAATTTGATTACCCAGACCAAAAAAGCGTGTTTTTTAAACATTATTATGAACAAACATTAGGAATGAGTCGTAAAATATTTGTTACAATTTTAGCTGGTCCCGTAATTTCCGCCAATTTTTCGGGACTAGATTTGTTTTAAAAATAAAATACTTTCGAGATTCATTTTCATTTAATTCGGGAATGATTTTTAATCGATTTTTTTCTTCTTTCAGGTAAGTTTCGTTTCTGCGGCGGCCGAACTTAACCATATTTAACTTCCTGGTAAGAGCAAATTATTAGTTTTTATTACATTATAACCAAACAAAAACAAATCCGAATACATATACTAAAGAAAGTTTTCGTCTGATCTTAAAATTATCAGAACTTTTCAAACTTTTTTTATTTTTTGTTAATTGAACGTTTCTATTCGCATCAACTGCCACGGTCATTAGCGTCTGTACTATAGGGTTAATTATAAAATCTGAATCATGAAAGAATTTTTAATAGATTTAAATAATTTTAGGGTATTCCAAATTATTTGAAATATATCAGGGTATTTTTAAAACTTTCACGGAATTTTAAAGAGCTTTAAAAAGTTTCAAAGAATTTTAGCAGACGTAAAAGGATTTAAAATATTGTACCGTATTTCCAAGGATTTCAACAAATTTTCAAGGGATTAAAGAAGTTAGAATGAATTTTTCAAGGATTTTCTTGGTTATGGGCTATTCAAAATATGTAAGATTTCAGGATATTAAAAAAAATTCAGGGTGATTTTTGAAGGAATTTATAAGATTTCCGAGGATGTCAATGATTTTAAGTTCTTTATTTATTATAATAATTGAGAGATTTCGTAGGATTTTTCGTAGATTTAAAAAAATTTTAAAGACTTTAGGGAATTTAAAAAGTTCAAAGGGATTTTAAATATGTTAGGGTATTACAAATATGCCAATGAATGTTTAACTAATTTAATAAAAAATTAAGGAATTTAAAATATTTTAGAACATTTTAAAAGATTACAAGATAAAAGCTTTGAAGAAATGCGAACTATCTGAAAGGATTTGGGAATTAGATGATTAAATTTTTTTTAATATATGATGGGATTTTGAAGAATTTACTAGAGTGAATTCATTTTTTCATTTTTTAATTGTTTTAAATTCACTTAAATTTTTTTTAATTCGCCTTGCATTTTAACTAATTCTAATTGCATTCTTCTTTGGTCTTAAAATATGGCCAGGGAAAATGAAAAGTTAGTCATGGATAAATCAGGAAATTTTGAAAATGACTTTTTTGGCCACCCTGTTTAAATTTTGAAATATATAACTGAATTTACAACTGAAGTACGTCTTAAATTTGAAAGACATTTAGAGAACTATCAACACTTTATTGAAATTTCAAATTTGTTAGAAAATAAATTTGGAATCTGGAGTACATAGATTAAATGAAACATCTTTCTCTTGCAAGGATTCTTGGATGGAAATGTGATCCTGATTTATGCACCCATTTCAGTCGTTCTTTACTTTACTCGTCTATTCTGTTATCTGCAAGTGCTGTACACACACCTCGCGTTAAATGTCAAGTCGATGTATTTCAGTCACGTCTAGCCGTCCGATCATAATTCAACCAGTTCTCAGCTGTATGTATAAAACACAAGTCGATCGTTAATAAGCAAACAGTAATAGTCGCAAAGAGACCAATTTCGTACCTTTTTTTCACTTCAACCTCATTTCGCTGCTCCCAAGTGACATAAAATCCACCTCTCGAATCAATTGATAAAAACAACTTTCAATTTAAATTCTACTCCTAATATTTAATTGTTTAAAAAATTAAAGTGGAAATTTCCCTTTCAAGTTTAAAAATGAGACTGTTGCGTATTGGAAGTGCAAATTGAAATTTAGAAAATAGAAATTAATTTATCAGGTTGTCTACTCACGTAAAAAAGGTGGAGAAACTGTAATTGTTGCGGAATTTCTATCTGGTGTCTAGTCGGAACATATTTTATTTTAAATTGAAAATTTATGATTTTCATTTGAAAATTGAACTATTTGTTTGAAAATTTATGTACTTCGTTAAAAACTCATCCTTATTGATTGAATTCTACTATTGTTTATATAAAATTAAAATATTTTTTGGTTGAAACATCAGACGAAACTTTTATCTATTTGATTGAAACTTCAACTTCTTGTTTGTACCTTTTTTTGTACCTTTTATTTGTACTATTTGTTGAAAAGCTCGGTTGGTTATTTGGTTTAAAAATAATTTTTAAACTGCAAATATAACTATTTAATGTTTGTTTGAAAATTCATGTACTTTGCCTTTTATGTTGGAAAATTAATCTGCTGGATTAAAAATTCATCTACTATGAATAATTATTGTTATACTTAGAAAAACCTTGGAATTGTATGAGTTTTTTTTTACAGGAATCAGTAGACGACAACTAGTTAAATCTTACACAAATTGTGGGAGGAAAAAATATTCGCGAATATAATTGCAAGTTATAAAGATCGATAGGTGGTATATGATACTCCTTGGATTAATCTTATTTTCTTGAAATGCAAATCGCCAGCTCAACCGCATTCCCGAGATTATGTTAAACAAACATTAATTATAACCGGTCATATCTATTTGTCATCTGTGCTCGAAATTTAAATAAAATTTTTTTTTTTTTTCATTTTTATTAACTCTATTTATAAAAGCAGGAAAGTTGTAAATCTGCTTGAGATTTTGATTTATTGGACGTTCAGTCAAAGCCGGTCGTTGAAAATATAAAAGAGAAATCGAATTCCAACTCTAAATAACATTTTTAACGACTGTTTTTACGATTGCGAAACTTGCGGAAATAAAAGTCAATTTCAGTTTCCTCTTATTTTTTTAAGTAATTCCAAAAGAAAATAAAAATTTAGAATCATTTATGTTGATAGAATGTTAATTTAAAATGATCACCATTCTTATGACGCAATTTGAAAAAATAAATTATTATATAGATATAAATAATATAAATATAAATATTAATTGTTTCACAAGTAATTTATAATTTAAAATTCATATAGAAATTCGAAGTTACCTTCTCACATATTTTTCGTATTTTATGCTCAGATAATCTATTTTCAAATAAATGAGTAGACCGCCCCTTCATATGAAATTTTTTTTCCCTTCACATTTCCTATTGCTTCGTGTTGGAGGAACGAAACTCGTTTCCTTGGGTACACCGTGCCCTGAGTACCATACTTTTTTTATATTCATCTACCTGCCCAACACTCGAGATTAAAAGCATACAAAGTTCAAATTGCAGGGATCATGACCAAAAAGAAATTTAAAAACGAAAAGCACGAGGCACCCTTTGCTGTGCACCGCCGTGAAATTAAGGTAGAACCAATATCGGAAATTGCTCAAAAATTAAATTGCAACATGAATATTCCGTCAATGTATAAAAAAAAGTTTGCAGTTTTATGCAAGGAAAACTTTACAAAGGGAAATTCCGCAAAGCCATCAAAGCAGGTTTTCCCCCATCTCTCAATACTTTCTGAAAGAGCTATTTTCGTTCGAATAAAACAGGGTTGTTACAGGTCAGGGAATTCTAGAAAGTCAGGGAAAAATTCACAAAGTTAGAGAATTTTAGGTAAACTGAATTTGAAGTTAATTTGATTATTTTATTGCAATTTTGGTTGATGATTCATCATGTTACTTGAAAACACTTTTTTCTTTGAAATTTGACTGTTTGGATGAAAATTATTTTTTTTTTTAAAGTTTATATGTATAAATTTTTAAACTAAAAATTAATCTTTCGACTGGAAATTCACGTATTTTATATTAAAGTAATTGGATATATTTTATTAATTGAAAATTATTAGTTTTGCTGAGAATGTATCTATTATATTTCAAGTTGAAGATTTATCTGTTTTAGTAAAAAATTAATTTGTCTTTTGTGTTGTAAATTTAACTATTTTATGTTGTTGTTGAAAAATTTATCCTGTAAAATTTTATTTATTATTGAAAGAATTATTTTAGTTTAGTGTATAATTTTCTATCTGAGTTTGGAGTAAAATTGAAAAATATTCGCCAATTCATCAGACCACTCGAGAGCAAACACGGAGATTCCTCGGTTGGTTGGCCTTGGTTATTTTAAATTTAAAATCACAGTACTTGCTAACAAATACAAGCCCCTGCAGTCGATAGAATCTGTTCTCCCTACAAACTCTATGTCCTTCATACATATATAACAATTTCGTATCCATAAGTGAGGATAAAAAAAAAGGACCGTTAAATTTATTGCAAATATTTTTCCAATTTCTTTGACTTTTTACCATTTTTAGATAGCTACATTTAATTAAACCATTTCAAAGTTCGAAACACAAATAATGGGATCGAATTTGGAATGAATTTAATTTTGATGTCTCTCATTATCCCGAAATTTGGGATGAGTAGTTAAATTTCTTATTAAGTTTGGTTAGTCGTAATTATTCCATCCCTTTTCACCGCTCCGCCAATTTTCCAGGAGGAATATACATAGACGCAGCACTTTAATTGGTAGAAAATTAAAACTTGAAAGTGCTTTAATTTAAAAGCCTTCAAGTAAAAAAAAACGAATAAAAAATTCTCGGAAAACAAGTTTAAAATAAATCTCTAATCTAGTAACTGGTTTCATTTGAAAATACAAGATTGCAATTTTATAAAGATCTAAGGTGAAAGTCTATTCAGTTTGAATATATAATTAAGATATAGATGTCTGTGCAATTTAAAGCTATTTTGTTTTATTGCAATTCAAATTACAAAAGCCTTATATTATATGCAAACTAAATTTTAAAAAAAACCCTAGAAAGTTTTAAGTCAAAGCTATTGAATTTAATGTACATAAATTGGAATATATGTTGAGAATTTTCTTAAATACAGGTGCTTTAATATTAAAAATAATAATACTAGTAAAATTATATCCTTATTTTAAATTATTAAGTATACATTTTTAATGGTACTTGGAATTTGAAAATCTGCTTATAAAAATATAATGTTCTTATTTCCACCTAATGACTAATTCATTTTAATTTAGGCGTCAGATTAAAGTCTAAATTACGATATTGTAGAATAAAAAATACTCCAGAATAATAAATTTGACAATTTATCATATTTTCTTCATTTTAAGTTGTGTACTTCAGGAATGCGTGCTGATTGGTATGAATATTAACGATAGTTATTAGAGAATAAGCTCGTGAAAAACAAACTCATTACTTTAAAAATAACTGCTAGAAATAAACATGTTTACAGTTTACTTTAGTGCCTTCAAAGTTATCAGAGTTTAAAGACTTCTTGAAAAAGGATATATTTTTTGGTCCTCTTCAATTGGCATTAAATTCGATTATTGAATCTTTAACGACAAATTTAAGGATCAAATTTTTCTCTCAGATGTTTGAAATTTAAACAAATAATAATCCTCAAGGTAATTTTTTTATTCTGGTACTCGAAACACTTCAGCGATTTCAAAGAGGCTGGAGAGCATCGAACAAACACAAATTAACAGATCAAACATTCGCGAGTGGTCGAGAGAAAAAAAATTCTTCTAAAAAACAAAACGAAATATTCTATTGACATCCACCAAACCAGCTTCGCTTTTTTATTCCTCTCATTCTCCATTTCTCCATCCCTACTTTCAACCCCTTTCCAATTCTACACAAGTACATACCCACGAAGCACATTTCATTTATATTTTGTATCCGTAAATGCAATATAGCCAGCAAACAAAACGTAATTTTAAATATAAATCCGTGCTTGAATAACTGGGAGGTTCATCAGAGTATTCAAAAAATTTCCAATTAATTTCCCTCCCGATTCACCGTTGCGATATTTTCACGAGTGCTTGCGATTGGATGAAACGGATAAAACAAAGAGCGAGTCGAATAATTTAGTTTCGTTTTTTAGTACCGTGTTTAATTTTTTAATTGGATGGGATTTCATTTATTTTTAGGATTGTATATATGCGAGCGGTAAATTTAATTGTTAAAAAAAATTGAGGTTGAAATTTGCCTTTCAAATTGAAAGTTGAGATTGTGGAGCCTTCGATATACAATTTGAAAATTTAAAAATAGAAGTGCATTTAAAATATAGTGCTTGGACTCCCGACACTATTGACACTATTTGTACTTTTTTTTTATCTATGCTACTAATGTCATCATTTTCTCGTAATTTGACGCTGATGACACTCTTTCTTGGCTTTGACTTTAAACATATTTTCGAACTTCTTCGCCAAATTGGCTAAAATGACATAACCACCATCTTAAAAATTGAAATTTAAAAATATTTCAATTGATTTGACAAATTTTAAGGATTTTACAAAGTTATCCAGGATAAGAATGATATTTGAATGATTTCAGGTTAACTTAGCGGGTTCCTGGAGAACTTCATAGAATAAATTAAATGATTTCAGAGATTTTAGAGAATTCAGAACGTTTAGAGTATGTTGGAAAATTCGAAAGAATTTCACTTTATTTTATAAGAGATTTAATATGTAGAAAATTGCATGATACTATCTTGCTACTATTCTTCAAAATTCATGTTACTATTGACACTATTTGGAATATCTTAAATTAGCCTGAGGCCGGAAAACAGGAATGGGAAATGATTGATGAATAAGATGCAAAACTGATATACGAAATGATAATAAGTACCACTTAATTAATTTCCAACCGAATTGCAAAACCTATAAATGACTTTCGTGTTCCTGGCACCCATAAGTTATTTCTAATGAGATACAACCTGCAAGTTATAACCCGAATGCACATGTACAAGTCGTAACTGGGGAAGCTGTAATTTATATGGTGAAACAAAGTTGCGAGCGACGTATTGCCATTTGAAATCGCTTATCTCTCAATACTTTCGCGTGATCCAAATGCTATTCATCAATTTCCCAGTTCCTTGCTTCAATCTATCATTTTCTCACTGACAAACACAGCAAGTGAAGGAGAAACGCCAGATAAGAGAATTTACGTAATTTGAAAGTTATACTTATCTTAGAAATTGTAAATAATCACAAGAATTATAAAATTCTTTACATATGTGATTGCAAATACATGTTTCCATCGATTATAGCAATTGCATTACAATTTTCTTTATCGGCTGAAATTATTTTTAAATGGATCCGAGATTTAAAATTGTATTCAAAACATTTTCTAAGTTTATAGCACATTTTACTTTATAGTTTAAAGATCCATATTAAAGTACCTAACATATTCTGCTACAACGGATGACTAACTCTTCGCAGGAAGGATCAAATTTCAAGTCAAGCCAAGATACATAAGTCTTAAACGAGAGCACAATGAAAAGCAGTTTCCATTTACATCTTGATATAATCTCTCGTTTCTGGCTTGATGTAGTTACTTCCTTACTGCTGTCCAGCTTCCTCTCTCTTACATAAGTTCACGAAACAGCTTTATTGTCCAAGATTAGTGCTTATCACTAATGTCTATCAGATATGAATTACATCCAATTAAAAGTATTAATATCTGTTTTTGCACACTATATGATTTCAATTCCGCAATTAATGAGATTATTCAATATTAACACTGGTATAAAGTATTCACCAGACCACTGCAGCATCGACGGGTTAACATTCGTTGCTCTGTATAAAGTCAGTAAGATGTTAAATTGATGTGTTTTTTTTTAAACTGAAATTTTAAGCTGAATTAGTACGACGCTGCCCCCCACATACAGGGACAGTCATAACTGCAGAGTGTTTTTTAATCAAACTAGAAACCTCTTAGTATTAGAAAACATGATGTTTTGGTTTATAAAGGATAGTGATAGTTGGGATAAAACCTCTAATCCATTGCCCGGTGAAGAAGTCAACAAAATTCCCTGACTTCTCCCTGATTTCCAGGGTTTCCCTGACCTGCAACTACCCTGATAACAATAATTGATTACTTTTTTGGTTTGTTAAGGATATTTAGAACCACCTACATTTAAATTAGTTTTATTTTCAATTGAAGTGAAACTGACTTCGCTACCTTGTCATTTAAAACAAATATACAATACCAAATAATACAAAATTCCAATAATCTGTCAGATTAATTATTGAAAATTATTTTATCGGATTCTAATTATGGTTGAAATCATCGAAATTTATGCATATCGAGCGGATTTGAATTCCTCTTGGTTGGTAGGATGGACTATGGCGAAGGAATTGTTCTCGTTCCGTTACCGTTGTTTCTACGTTCCCCCGAACGATTAGAGATATCGTGCAGCTAGAATTTGGTTGGGGGGAGGGGGGCTCTAGGAGTGGTAATACAAACGCATGAAATACCGAACACGAAACTGGCGCCTCAACCGCGAACCCGTTGCATTTGTGGAATCGATTCGCGATACCTCGCGTTCCTTCGTGATCAGTTACTTTCCACATCCGGCATGATCGACCTTTCTGGTACCTTTACCAAAAATTCTACTTATGCTCACCGGTTTACAAGATATGATTGGTGCCTCAATTTTTTTATTAGAGAATGAATTGGAATCATTATTTCGAGGTCAGTTCGAGGTACTTTAAATTTCCGGAAGTCGAGAATGAGCATAAATAATAGATTAAAGAAGAATTAATATTGAACTATGTTCAGTGAGGCGTATTGGAATTTATAAGTTCGGTAATAACATGAGTATCAATTTTAATCAAAGACTTCTAAATCGGAATGAATAGTCGTGATTTTTACGATTTCAATCTGAAATTGACCTTGGAATGCTTCCATCTGATTTATCAATTTTCAGTGACTTGAAATTGTAAAATCTTGTATTGCAAACTGATTTGATATTAATCCTCATGATAATCCTTAAAATTCAAAGTAGCACTTTGTCAATTTGAAAGACATCTTTAAATTCTTCGAACAGTTCTATTCTAAATGTTCAAAATTTTGAATTTAAATCATTTTATTTTTTTACACTTAAACTTCTTAAACACTACAATTCTGCTAAATTCACGGAATTGTACTCAATTCAAAGGATTTTAAAAATCTTTTAGTGTTTGTTTAATTCATCTTGAAGTCTTATAAACTCACATTAAATTTTTAGGCATTTCATCAAATTCTTTTTAATTCCCTTAAGTGTTTCTTAATTTAATTTTTATAAACTCCAACGATTTATTCTTATTTTCTGTCATTCATATAAATTCATTGCGATTTTACTTGTAAATTACCTCATTTTGAATTGGCTGTGGCAACCCTGAGATAAAGTTAGTTGCAAGATTATAATTTTTGTCTATAAATATTAATAATCAGAAATAATGAATATTTAATCAGGGTAAAATCAGGAAAAACTTCAGGAATTTTAAAATGATGTTTTCCGGACACCCTCTATCAATAATTAGAAGGTTTTAAACTATTTTTCTCGTACTGTTCAGGTACAATAGAATCTGGCCCGGTTTTATAATGCCTAGAGACGGTTGCGACTCTCGCCTCGGATGGTCCACAATGTGCGAGTACTCAGTCGAGCATCTTGTGCAATATTATGCACTGTATTTGGAAACGGTTCAGGCGGCCCTGACTGTTTACGTTTGTAGGGTACCGATTTAGTAACAAGGCCAGTGCGAGGCATGTCCAGAAACTGTTATTGTTTGGGACTTGAAGTGTATACCTTCCAATTTGAAATGTTCTAGAGTTTTGTAACAAAAAACAGAATGACAGAAAAACTTCAGATAATATCTTCCTTTCACAATAATTTTCTTCGCCCTTCGAGAAATAATTCTTTATTACGGGGTTCATAAGTGGAACCGAACTAATTTGGTTTTTAGTCAAGCAACACTTTTTTGCGAAAATAAGAAAATTGGCACTGTGAGAGTTGAAATTTCTTTACGTATCGTAAACCACAATGTAGAAGGGAATTATCTGCTAATATTTTCTTCTTTTTTCCCTACTTAGAGGGCCCTGAAAAGTATATTCTCTGTGTCTTTGTTCTTTACGAGTCTTCACATGAGCATGGTTACTGGGAATGTATACTTTCGTGGAGGAAACTGTGGATCTCTGGGGGTTAAAAAGGAACCGAGGCAAAGCAGGAGGAAAGTTGAGAGGAACGAAACGAACATATCCGTCCAGCGATGCAATATAACTGAGACCGGGACGGTAATTTGTGCGTAATTGTGGTAATTCGAGTGTGCCTCTTATTTGCTCCCTTGAGTCTGAGCAATAGGGATTCATAAGTACAAATCGATGTAGGAGAAACTCATAACTCAATAATTTCAAAAATATCCCTTTTTTATCATTATTGCTTCAGCGTTTTTTTCCAATATCAACGAAATTTAGAATCAAAATTTTATTATTTCAGTTTCCAATTTGTTCGCAATTGTAAAAATTTGCGATTTAAAAATGAAAGTCCTGTAATAGTTAAATAATTTGGAATATTTAAGATTTAAAAAATTGAACCAAGTTCTAATTAATGCTTTCAAAATTATAAGGTTAAAGATTTAGGCAACTTACAGAATGCATTTATGTTAACAGTGTTTTTGCAATTGCCTTTTTTGCTTATTATTATCAATTATCAAAAAATTTGGTATGGCTACATTCGCTAAAACCACTTTTTTAAACAAAATTAAATTTAAAGGTTTTTTACTTATTTTTTGAATTAGAAACAGTAAATTCCTAGGGAATGTTTTCCCTGCGACAGGCATAACTTATTAAAATTCAAATTTGTTTTAAATATTTTTATAAAAATAATTTTTTTTTTGCTTTCAGAAGATCATCACTGATAATATAATTTCAATTCTTAAATTCACATAACACTTTTTTTCTTCAGGCACCTATTTTCTGGCACGACAACTACCTTAAATCGTTCAAAGCTGAAATATTTCAGATCATCAAGCTGAACAATGTGTTTCAAGTGTGAATGCTTAATATTTCAGAATGAAAAATCTTTAACTTTGAACATTACTCAAATTTATAATTCCAAAATTTTAGGCATTTAAATAGCTGTCAAATTAGTTTAATATAAATTTACACTAAACTTAAAATGTACATAAGATATATGGGGTATTCCACATTTTTTCACGTAAAATATTTTTTTCTTGTTTAGCACAGGATTCGTATTTTTTTATTTCATTATGACACCCAAAGCTTTCGAGAAAATTAAAAAAAATTGATGTTCATAAAAAAGTACCTTTTTCAGTTGCTTATACTGAAATATTTAACAAAGATATGAAAATGTAAACGGAAGATAAAATGTGGGTCTTTTCCTCAACTTTCGAATAAAGTATACTAAAATCCATTTTAATTATTTATTTAATAATGTAAATCAAATATTTATAAACAAATAGATTTTTTTCAATTTGGACCTGTTTTTTTTTACAGAGTGGACCAAACGTTTTTCTTGGTCTGGTAAAAATTTGGGAGTGTGTAGTAAAATACTTTCGAAACGCGCGTAAATCGTGGCGCGACTCGCTCGGACTGGGATTCGACTGCAATCTCAAAAAGTAAAACACATCCTTCCACTTGCAAAATCGTATATATATATTTTTTTTTTTTAATTCAAAATATTATTAAGTAACATGAAGAAACGAAGCACGAGCCGCTATTCAAAAATTCATTACTTCGAAAGTATTTGATTACCCACTCCCAAATTTTTACCAGATCAAGAAAAACGTTAAGTCCAATCTTGAAAATAAAAAGAAATATAAAAAAAACTGTTACAAATTGAAAAAATCTATTTGTTTATGAATATTTGATTTATAATATTAAATAAATAATTAAAGTGGATTTTAGTATACTTGATTCAAAAGTTGAGGAAAAGGCCCACATTTTATCTTCCGTACGAATTTTTATATCTTCTTTTAATATTGCAGTATAAGCAATTGAAAAAAGGTACTTTTTTATAAACGTAACATTAAAAAAAAAAATTCTCGAAAATTTGACGTGAAAAAAATGGTGGTGGCAAATATTGTGTGGAATGTTCCATATATAGCATATTACGAGTGGCATTCGCTGATGAATCGCTTTTAGTTCTTTGTTTGTATATATACAAAAAAATACTTAAAAAATAAAAATTGCATAATATATTAAATGTTTTAAAACACTGATACATTCGATGTTGTAATTGTATATGTAGGTCGGGGAATGAACAAGGAAATGAGCATCTTCAAATTTCTCTTCTTGATACTCATCACTATTAAATTAATAAATTAAAAAATTAATTTGGAAAAAATACAAAAAGTTCCGTCAAGTTACAGCAATTGTCAACCAATTTTGTTAATAGCAATGTTTAAAAACTTATCGAAATAAACTGCTTATTATTTTTAAGAAAAATCTCTTTAGAATGTTGAGGATGAGCAAGGCAATTTAATAATGTAGTTTTAAAGATGCAAAACGTAACTTCTGATATTCAATTATTATTTCTCCTAATCTGAATCTATATCCTCTTTCCTGGTCTGATGAATTAAATTATTTTCTGTTTATTCGAATACTTTGTGAATCATTGCTCAAAAGGATCAGCGTGTTTTAGTAATACTTTCTCGCATCGGCTTCATTGCGAAATCGTTTTCTCCGCTCTAATTCCGTTTTCGCAAGCCAAATCGCGCAATCAATCGGCATAAGAAGTTTGAAAAAACGTGCCGAGCACTTCGCACATAACTGAAAGCTATTATTTTCTGAATCACGTTCAGTTACGGTAAAATTCTACACGAAAATTAATTTAACTTTTTATGAATCCCAGAACTAAAAACAGGGTGTCTACACATTTAGAGAACCGGCAAAACCTTGAATTGCCAGGGTATTATTTTTATGCATCTCGAAAAACCTGGAACTCTCAGAGAATTTGTTTACAGTCAGGAAATTGTTTCAAAAGTAGGCGTACTTTTTTTTAATCTGATACAAAACGCTTTTTCATTTCCATAAGTAACTTTATATTACTGGATTTAACTGCTTAGTTGAAAATTCGTTTTTTTGTGTGTTGCAAATTAATTTTCTTAACTGAATATTTAACTTTTTTTAATTAAGTAGTTTATTAAAAGTACGTCTGTTTTAGTTGAATTCGTATATTTTTAATTCAAACTAAAAACTTTTTTATCTAAAATATCGACTATTATATTTATTGTTAATAATTCATGTTTTCGGTAGAAGATAAATCATTTTGGTTGAACATTGATCTTTTTAACTGATAATTTAATTTTGACATAATAATCACTGGGAGATCATATTGTCCCTTAAAAATTACTTTCGTAGAGAATGTACAGGTTAAAGTTTAAAATTCGTTTTTTGTGTTTAAAAATAATTTTTGAGCTGACAGGTTAACCAATCCCGTTAAATATTACATAATTTTAGTTTAAAATTCATACTTTCATTGTAAATTAATTTTTTCATTGAAAACAAATTTTTTTTCAGCTGAAAATTTAACTGTTTAATTTTTTCTAAAAAATTGATCTTTCTTTGAAAGTTCATAAGTTTTTATCAAAAATCGTTGTTTTTGGTTAAAGATTTAACTTTTTAGTGGAAATTAGTTGT
Organism: Druon quercuslanigerum; assembly: GCA_010014905.2. Classification (NCBI taxonomy): domain Eukaryota; kingdom Metazoa; phylum Arthropoda; class Insecta; order Hymenoptera; family Cynipidae; genus Druon; species Druon quercuslanigerum. Next base: position 14,583 of record JAAAKG020164151.1, read on the forward strand.
TTTTTTGCAGATAAATTCATTTTTTAAACTGAAAACTTAATAATTCCAGTTGAAATTGAAGTATTCTGTTGAAAATTCCTTTTTCTTTTGGTTTAAAATTAATTAATAAACTGAAAATTTAACCAGTGCAGTATACAATATTCCATTATTCAAGTTAAAATTTAATCTATTTGGGCGCAAATAAATTTTTGTATTGAAAATTTTACTATTTAATTCTAGGTTTCCAGTTTATTTTGTTTAGTTAAAAATTCATTTTTTGTGGTAGGAAATGCATTTTTTTGTTCTAAAGTTAATCTTCTAATCGGAAAATAAAACTATTCCATTTTTAGTTACAAACTTACATTTTTTAGTTAAAAAATAATTTTTTTAGAAAATTCAACTATTTGTTTAAAATTTCAATTGAATTTAATATAAAATTTACGATAATTTTACCTAAAATAATATATTTCTCCATTTTTATAAAAAAATCTCATTTCCCTTGTGTCTATAAGGGTTTTACTCATTTGAAAAATATCTTTCATTCAAAATATTAATATGTGAAATATGCATTGAATATTAGGAATAAGAAGATAAAATCAAAAATTTTTGTAATATTTCTTCAAATGTAGGGAATTCAGGAACAAATTATTTCTGAATGGGACATATTAATTAAATGCTTTTAGGGAATGACTTATTTTTTGTCCAGGATTTGAGTAGGTACCCTGTAAAAATATATGCTTCATAATATTAAAATTTTCTATTTTCTTGCTCTATTGTTTTAGCTTAATAATTCTCTTTTTAAAAAGCCTCCTGTCTTGTTAAATGTCCCACAATTGTTTCATACCGTTGCAACATTAAATCAGTTTTTACACGACATAAATCAACTGATTATTATCCATTGAAGAATGGATTTGCTTTGAATGTCAAACATGAATGCTGAAAAGGTTTTGTGTTTAAGAAAATAACTGCATGCAAATACAAATATTCGTAATTCAAGGACAGAAATGAAAATGTCATTCTATGTAAAATTTTTCTTAACAAGCGCAAAATATTCCAGTTTTGCAATTGCATCTCTTCAACTCTTCTTCGTGATCTTTTTTTCTCTTATTTATGTAAATTTAATTTAATGTAGATACACGGTCATTATAATTACACTTTAATTTACGTCCACATTAAAGTTAATTTACATATGTGAAAAACAACTTCCATTTACGATATTAAAATATAGAAAGATATTACTTCGCATTTACTGCTCAAATTTCATGCCTCTGCTTGGGTAATGATTTTGTACTTATTTTAAAATATTTTGCTCATTGCTCATTATAAATTCCTATAATTCCAAGGAAAATTTATAATGTGCGTTTTTTATTAGTTAAAATTGTGAAACATAGAAAAATAAATTGCTGTGAATAATTAGGCATTCGCAGAGGGAGAGACAATAAAGATTACGTGAGCATTATACGCTGGAGTAAATTGTGCGTTGGGATTATAAATGCTTCATTTTTTTTAGAACTATAATTGCATCCCCTCCATTCTTCACCCCCTTTTTCAACCACTCATGGCTTTTCTGTGAAACCTATTCAACCTTTTTTTGCCATTCGCCATTTTCTACTGTAACCGTTACTCATTCCCATAAGTAGCGGAATTAAGGTACTGATTTATATAAATCGCCCCCCCCCCCCTCCCCCACTGGGTATGTATTTTATTCGATAAGGAGGCCATTACTTTGAGTGGGCAATTCTTGCTAAATGAAATATTGAACCGCGGTCAAGAAAAGAATTTCGCTTTATCCCCTTTCATAATAAGCCAGCCAATAAAATTATACATGGGGAATTTGATAGTGGATGCACGAAAAATTCATCCCTTGCACTTTACAAAAAAATTGTATTATATACTGAAAAAAGAAATGTAACTTTCATGTTTTTTATCATCTTTTGTAATATTTATGTTAAAACAGCCTTTTTAATATGAAATTCGAACCCTAAAGCTCGCCCCAAAGAAAGTTAAATATGCTTCGTTGAAAATCGTCTCCTTTCTTAAAAAATAATTTTTCTGGTTGAAAATTCTACTATATGGTCAAATGTGGAACAGATTTGTTGGAAATAAATTTTTTTGTGTGGTATTAATCTGAACTTATTCCCCTATTGTTCCCCCTTTTTTTTTGAAAGATCACCCTCTTTCCCCTCTTTTGAAAGCAATTTGGGCTGTGAAGTCTGATATTTTAATAACTCCAATTATTTTTTATTCATTATATATTAATTATAGATAGACGTAGTCTTTAATTAATTATTTAAATAATTATTGCAGTCCAATCTTATTTACTTAATTAAAAGTTCTCGCACCCATAAAAACGCATATAGGTCTCCTCATTGCTAAATTAAATGAGCTTCAATAATCAATATTTTCAACAGAAAATAAAAGCAAAATGCAAATATAAAAAGTTCTCTTTTTGCACTCATGATTTACATGTATGCGATAAACACCGTCCAATCTACAAATAAATTCCGGTTACACTTTCACAAGTTGGCCAATCAAGTTGGTAATTGTAAACATATAATTTAAATTAATGAATATCGAATAGTTGGAAACGGGTTTGGCAATATGGTCTGACAAATGGTCGATATAGATCGATCAAGAGAAGATTAGCGTCAGTAACATTTTCTTGCGAAGCGTGCCGTTGGTTCTAGGTTCTTTTATTTTATTTTATTTTTTCATTCTGTAAGGCCTGGAAAGGTAAAGAAATCGCCATCATTTGTTCACCTGCCAATCGCGATCACGACAGGTCTGGAACACTAAGTTAGTCGTTTCTTTCCCACGACTTAGGAAACGAGTCGCAATAGCTCGTTTTATTATAATCTCCGATAACGGGTTCTAATGACTTTATCGATCGTTAAATCGTGTATCCACCGGCAATCGGCAATCGCGTCAGCCGTCAGCAGACATAAAGGAGAAGGATTGCGCGAAAAGTTAAGATAATCCCAGTGCATTAGAGGGAGTTGCATTATATTGCATTATAAGAAATGCAATATAATGTGTTATAATTTTATAATAACGCATTTATGCTCGATGAGTGGTCACTTAAAAAATCTCTCGATAGTTAAAGTGTTTTATAACAAGGTTCTTAAATAAGAAATTAAGAAAATTTCTAAGAGAATTAATGGAAAAGTAATTGCTTTTATAGAATAGTAAACTTGTTTTATTCAATACTTGTGCAGTCATTTACGTAATTTTAATTTTTATCATTTTCTTACTAGACAGAGTGTTGTAAGTTAAGCTTTTATAAGAACCCTGTTCTTTTATTGCATGAAAACATACATTGTTTTTGTTGGAGTTGAGATTGCTTTTGTAATAAGTTAAATCGACTTTACTATAAGTTCTTTCAATTGCAGGATTAGAACAAATATTAGAAATATCTATAATAGGGATCACAGCGATTCAGTAGTTTAATTTTATGAAAAGAATGTAACAAAAGGGGAATATAATTGAAGTATTATTAAAAACTATTTATACCATATGGGCATCTCGTTAAAATATTGAACGAAATTGTCTTCTAACAGTATCACCTTTTCTTTTGCAAGTCTGATCCCCATCTTTGTGTGTAATTTTTTGTAACTGTTTGGAAAAAAAAAACTGTTGAACACTTCAGCACTTTTAAATACTTAAAAAATCTACTTTTTCTGTTTATGTTTCATAAAACATTTTAATTTGTTTCTAATGTATTTTTATCCACTGCAAGCCCTCAAATGTTAACACTTTTTTTAATGTCAGATTAAAAAAACGGCATGATATTAAAAATGAATCTAAATTCCTATTTATTTTTTGCCATATGTCTTTTCTCCTCTTTTATTTGCAAATTTTGTTGAAAATTTTGTTAAAAATTTTACTTTTTTGGTTTGAATTCAACTTTTTCTAAATTTAAGATCAAAATCATTCTTGGTTTCGATAACTAATATGACATTTTTTGTTAAGAATTCAGATTTTTTCCTTGCAACTTATATTACTTGATTGAAAAGTTAATTATTTTGGTATCAATTTGGTTTGAAAATTAATTTTTTTTATGAAAAAGAAACTGTTTTTAGAAGCATTTTGTCTTTTTGGCTTGAAAATTTAACAATGGGTTAGAAAGTTCAACTATTTTTTTTTAAATTTCTGTTTTTCTTGTTGATGAAAATTAAATTTTTGGTTGAAAAATCACATTTTCAGTTCGAAAATTAAAACGTTTTGTAGAGAATTAGTATTTTCGGCTTGAAAATTCAAATTTATGTTTTCGTCTTGAACATTTGCAAATCTGTTAGAAAATGCAACTTCTTTTTTTCAAATTAACTTTTTATGTTGAAAATTCCCATTTTTGGCTTAAAAATTAAACTGTTTTATAGTAATGTCATCGTTTAGGATTGAAACTTAAAAAATTTGTTTGAAAATGTACTTTTTCTTTTTGTTGTAGTAACATATTTTGAGGAAAGAATATATTTCCCTCTCCTTCTAAAAAATCTTCTTACTTTCCCTGTTTTAGAACATTTTGGACCCTATAAAGATATTTTTTATTTGAAACTATAGATTTGATTAATTTTTCGGGTTTGGTTTCTCGATTGAATCGTTAGTGATTTTATCGCTGGCATCGATGTCATTTAAATCTAAAAATTAACAAATCATTGACGTTATATTTGAAATTGGTATTGTCAAAAAGGGAAAAGGGTAAAAAAGAGGACAGACTGGTGGTCCCCGTTAGAATAATTATTTCAAATTCATTTTTTCAAATAAAAAATTGGACTTTTTCTCGATTTGCAGTTCCATTACCCAACCTAATTGTAAATTGGCACAATCGATGAGCCCTTTGGAGTCCTTTAATTGCGCTCAATGAAAGGTCACTTGAGTTGTAACAACACCTCAACGAAGTTTCAACCGCAGCTGTGCACACAGCAGTTGAGTCCATTGACTCCTACCAATATTTACTAAAGTGCTTTTTGCCACAGTGTAAAAAAAACAAAAGAAAAAAAAACAAGTGAAAAAAAGTATCTTAAGAACTAGAGAGGTGTGAACAAGCTTCATGCATCGAATTTATAGAGGCTCTTCAAATTTACATTCTTGTCCTCGTGCATGTATTTACAATTGTAAATTATTTTTGACAACATCGTGTCCAGTAATCGATACTCGAATACCAGTCCTGGAACTCACTTCCGGGGTAAAAAATAGTATCAAAAATTTGAAAAAAAAGTGTCAAAATTTCTTTTTACTTACATACGAACTGAACTGATATTTTATGGTTAATAATGTAATTATTTGGTTCAAATTCAATTATTTTGCTGAAAACTCGTCTCTTTTTGTGCAGAAAATCAATCTTTGTTCTTAAAAATGTAATAGTGCTTGTAAGTCTGAGGCCTGGAATACCTTTACGCAACAAACTTGCCTCGAGTGTCGATTGTGATCAACCACAAATCGTAAAAGGCTCGTGAGCTGCATTATAAAGTCGATCACGTGACCAAACTGCATCCAGATCCAATCTCATTTTTTGTCGCGCGTTAATTGAATGACTACCCGGAATAAAGTGGCAGCTGCCAGCATCGAACCGAAAGGGAGAAGTGTAATTATATGACGTGGAATGACTTAAAGAAAAAAATAAAGACCAGGGAAAATCGTTGCAGAATTAAGCGTTTACAAGCCGTTTTTAAAATTTAGATTAAGTTTCATCGATACTTGAACTATTTAATTTCTATACATTTTGATGAAATCGCAATTTTTTCCTGCTTCGAATAAATCACAGCTGTCCCAGCAAGATTTATTAGCTCGTCAACTAAAATTTTAATTCACCTGTTTGTATTAATAATTCAGCCTCAATTGTTCCTGTTGCTCTGGCTAATGCAGAAAATATCTTATTAATAAACATGCACACATACTCGCTTCGTTAGCAATTAATGCCCATCCACATTGGCAGTCTCATAAATCGTTCATAAAATCACACTGGTCATTCAGGTTATAGTGATAAAAGTGACATAAATGGTCTCATTTCAAATAATGAAAAATAATGTTTGAAAAAGTTTGTTCGGAATTCTAGATAAAAAAGAAAGAGATTTCTGGTTAAAACAATCGATTCCATTTGTATATGTTCTTACCCGGAATCTTATTTTTTTCTAGATAATTTTTTTTAGTGAATAATGTCAAACAAGTATTAGTTAAAAAAAATTAATTTGATGAATTTGGTTAAAAAAATAGAAATCAATTAATTGTATTCTCTAATTTTCTTTATTACATTTGAATAATAATTATTTTTCAATTCAATCAGAAAAAGACGAATTTTTGACAAAATCGTTCAATCCTGAACCGAAGAGGTAAATTTGCAACAAAAGAGATTAAACATTCTACCTCAAAAGACAAATTTTCAACAACAGAAAAACTCAGTTTTAAGAAAATAGTTAAATTTTCAATAAAAAATAAAATAAATAAATTTTCTATCAAATTGTTGAATTCTCAACCAAAAAAGATAAATTTTTAATCTACCAAGAGAAACTTTCTTTCCAAAAAAGATGCATAATGACATAATTCAATTCTGCAAAAAGTTATTTTTCAACAAATTAGATTAGTTTTCTCTTAAATTGTTACATTCTCAGCCCAAAAAGGTGACTTTTTAACAAAGTAGTTAAATTTTCAATAAGGGAATTAAATTTTCAACTCATTGGTAAAACTTGTAACCAGATGATTTAAATTCTAAACCAAAAATAGAATAGTAGGCTTTTTATTAACAAAATAATTTGAATATTTAAGTCCGGAACAAGTAGGTCAGTGTTGAACTATAATATTTACATAGATATTGATGTATCTTGATATTATTTTGTTCCAAGCATTTTTACCTTTTTTTCAAAGGGTATATATTATGTTTATTATTAATAAATCAATCGTAGATAATTGAAATGATATTAAATTGGTATTTTTTTAAAAATTTTTTGCAGAGAAGTGACAACCTCGACTTGTCTCTGAGCGTACCGCAGCACCACCACACGTCGTATCACCACGACGGCTACAATATGGCTGACCAGGTGAGTACCGTCACGGATTAATTACCTGTAATAACCCTTTGAAGCCTTTCAACTTTTTTTCACAGTGTACCTTTACAAGTATTGCCAACCGATAAGGCTGCGTTCCACCCTTTATATTTTATGCTTCTGCATTCCTTCGGGGCAGAAATAAACTATTTTCTAATTAACGAACGTCTTGGAATTTTTTCCCTTCCGAGAAATTATACATTTCTTGAGTAAAAGTAAATGAATGTTGTTTTAAACTATAATCAGAAATCAAGTAATGGTCCACTAAATTTTAGGAAATCTTCAAAATTTATACTTTTTATAAGCTCTTAGAGTATTCAGAGTATTTAGTGTCTTAGAGTATTTCAAAGATTTAAACAGTTTTAAAGGAATTGATCTTAAATTATTTTAAAAGGATGTATTTTAAAAGATTCAGGGAATTTTCCTGAGATTGACTGTACTTTTAAAAATGTCAAAGAATTTTAAAAAGGTATTCAGGATTTTATGGGAGATCTACTATGTTATATGACACATTTCAAAAAAAGATTTCCGCTCGATTTATTTTATAAAAAATGGCATGGCACTATTTTTTTTAAATAAATGCTTCTATTGGCACTGAGTCCAAGGCCTTTGAAATTGAAAAGTTTAATACTGAATTTAATTTCTGAAACTGGAAGACATTTCCTTAAACGTTTTTGATTATCTCCCATACAGAAAATTGTAAATAATGAGAAATATATATAATTTTCATTTATTTTATACATTTTTATATAAAGCAAATTAAAATTATACAAAATCTCCCCAGCATATATGAACTATATAAAGATTTTCCGTTTCTCTAGTATTTTTGTTGTGCGAGGTTCATTTTTAAGTCTGTATCTCAATTGACTTGCTGATTTATAGAATTTTCAATCCTCAATCATTAGGGGGAAATTCTTCAACGTTCTAGAATCTCGAAATATTTATGCAAGTTCTCGTGAAAAAATTGTTCGACATGCCTTTCCACTTTACGTTATCCCATTCCGAATCTCTTCTAGCCACTTCATCTTCCTTTCCCCCATTCTGTCACTATTCGTATAATATAATGCTCTACTCGTGTTCTTATTTCGCAACTGCAAAAAATTCGTCACAGCCGGCCGGTTTTAATTTAAAAATGAAAAAAAAAACGTATTTATGGTAATCTCTTTTGTGTGGTAGAACCTGAAGCCGGAAATACAACGCTTTCCTGCATGATTCACCGGTGACTCTGTATTTATACTGATGATAAAAAAAGAATGATTTGCGATAATAATATTTTTCTTGAACTTCCGGGACTAAATGGCGTAAAAAATTGCGCAAAATTAAATTGTTTCTATTCATACAGTTTTCAAAAATAATTTAATAAATTATTGTAATTTAACACATGTTTTGCAGAATTAACACTGTTTCTCGTATTCACCTTTTTATCGTTTTTAACCAAATTTGAACTTTTTAAGGAAACTTTCTCTTTTCCTCTTCTTTTCGTTTTTGTTTTGTTGAAAATTTCTCTGTTTGGCTGAAAATTGGTTCTTTTGTTGGAAATATTTATTTTCGTGCCTAAAAGTCTACAATTACATTTTTGGATAAAAATTATTATTTGGTTCAAAATTTAATTATTTTCCTCAAAATTCAACTATTTTATTAAAAGTTATTTTTTTTTGTCGAAAATACAGCTGTTTTGTGGCAAATGCGCCTCTTTGTGTATTGAACATTTAGCTATTTTTTTGAAAATAATTTTTTATTGGGTTGAAAATTCATGTTTTTTGGTCGAAAATTTAAGTTTTCTGTAGCAATTTCGTGTTTTCGGGTGAATTTAATTGTTATTAATTTAACGGTAAAAACTTTTATGGGTGATATGTCAACTATGACATATTTTTGTTGAGGGTTCATTTTTTTTGGTGGAAGATTCGTAATTTTATTTGAAAATTTCACTATGTGGTCGAAAATTGATCTTTTTTAGTTGAAAATTCGACTATTGGTTGATAAAGCATGTATTTTGTTGAAAATCCAATGTTTTCTCAAAATATTTTCTGTGTTTCCTAGGAAATTGTCAATCTTCTAGAAGTGGGAGTGGGAACCAGGTTAATCTAAAGAAGCAGTTTTAGAAAGAAAACATTAATTTCCAGAGCTCATCGCCTAACAAATCTATTTTCTTGAGAATGCCATATATTTCGACTTCAAATCTTAGGAATTCAAAGCTATTTAAATTGAATTCAATATAGCACCGAAAATAGTTTTATTTTAAATTTATTTTTATATTTTTGCCCTATTATTTTCGTGAAAAATGACCCAATTTTACGTGTTTTGAGAGCCTTTTGGTCTGATATTGGAAAAAACGAATAATCGATTTATACTACAACTTGACTGTATAATTATGATAATGAGCCTGAGATTTTTGTACTATCGTCGATTAATCTCTGACCCACTTAGATTTATGTATCCATACATAAAGACTCCTTCATTTGAATAGATTTAATATTCACAGTGCAAATCAATTTCTAACGCTCTTTACAGAGATAATAAAAATAATGATTATAAAGAATCTTCACTCGGTATGAAAGTATATTTTGCTTTTTGTAAGGTCGATATTCTTTTTCTTCTCTTCTATTGTAAATGCACGTAACATCTCTATTCTTATCATTTCCAATCATACATTGTGCACAGGGACTTACTGTATTTACATAATGTTTATACCGGGTCCATTGACACGAGTTGAGTGACACGAGGCGTGTTAATCTCGATGTAGCGATGGAGAGTTAGTAAAAAGAGGAAATGGCGAGGCCGATAAAGATCGCACTTGAATAATGAGGTTGTAGCACGATTGTGAGAAAATTGCTTTTTAAAACTCCTAAACCCAATTTATTTCCCTCAACCCCTTTCTGCCGCGATAGGATCTTCTGTTGCCTCGACAAAAATTAAAATAAACAAAAATGTAATGGTCTCTCTCGAGTTGGCTCGTATTTCTCTATAATACTGTGAATGAAGAAAAATTACCCTTTATGTAATTAAAAAAAAATTAGAGAAACCAATTTAAAGAAGCCAATTTAACTTTTACGATGAAAAGTTTTGAATGTTTTGCATTTGTACGCTCCTAAAGTTTTACGGTTTCTCATCTTGTATGACCGAAGAGAGGCAAAATCAATTGCCTGGCTGCTCTCTTCTGGCAAGTACTTTCTGGCAGTTTGCGTTTTAAAAAAATTCCCTATTTCCGACTCGCACGTTTCAAGTCTGTGCTTGCGATCACTTGGAGATGCATAGCATTTTTTATTGCAACGATTGCACGCTATAGTGCATCTATAAAAAGTCAGTGATACGAATACTATATAGGAATGTTTAAATTTTCATTGAACTGTCAGTTTCACTAGCGATTTTGTAAAAAAATAAAAAAATAAATTGCGCAAAGGCCTTAAATTCACGTAACTTTTTCAGTTTTTATTCAAATTAATTGTCCATACAACAAATTTGATTTTTGTAAAATAAGAATATTTTAAGCTCTTTAAATAGAGATTATAGTCCTGTGTAAAACGATTGGTTTGAATACAAATTGGAAGTTACTTAAATTGATCGTTTTTGTGTAATTTCCCCCATATTTATCTTATGGGAGAGTCCAAGTGCCTGGGTGATGGATAAATATTACGAAGTGTCTAAGCTCACCGAAAATATTATTAAAAATGATATTTCGGTAAACTTAGTCGCCCTTCTGCAGCTCTCGTAGGTTCACCGAAAATATTTGTTCTACGGTTCACCGTATATGGGTGAACCCTAACAGTAGACGCGGCCTAAATAAAATAAATTACTTTTATTCTATGGACATAGCTGTAATTTTATATATTATTAAAGAAATTTTTTAATTTGTTGGATTCGGGATTCTATCATTCTCAAGTTTTCAAATTTGGTAATATTATAAACTATCGGTAATTATACTTCTTGGTTTTTTCCAAATATGAAATTTTTAATTTTTTTTCGGGAATTTTACAATCTCGGTATAGACCGTTTTTGGGATTTTTCAGTTGTCTCGTGTTACTATTGTAAAATTAAAATCATTAAGGCTTTTCTTTCTAAGTATTACAAATCTGAAAGAATGCAATTTAAATATATACAGTTTTGAGCGTTTCATTGGAATTAGAAATTGGATAATTTTAACCCCTTAAATTAAAATTTTTCTATAATCATGAACGTCTTGATTTTAAATTACTGCATTTAGAACTTCGCAAAGTTAAAATTATTTTTCAAATTATTTCGATTAACATTTGACTGCGTCTAGTCCCGAAAAATTGGCATCGCTGGAAAGGGGATTGACTTATGAAAAATATCTGACTACTCATCCCGAATTTTGGGTCGAGACACTTTATTTTATTTATTATTTTATTTTTTAACAATTTTATAATTGTTTTGATAGAGGAATTTTATAATTCGGGAACTTCCCTGTATCAGGAATTTTACATTTTCAAATATTTCATCTCAGCAATTTTATTCCGGAAATTTTATTAATCGGGAGTTTTTCCATTTTTTTTTATTTTCCAGTGTCATGAATTTTATTTTTCGTGATTTTTCAGTCGCCCTATAAAACAAGTTAATTTAACAATCCTAATTTTAAATTGAATAAAAAGTAAATTGAAAATTGTAATATTTTAAACCGCGAAATGACCGGGAATTTGATTCTTAGATTTTGGAAGTCGCCCTAAATAAAATTCTTTGATTTTGAAGTCATAAAAATTAGGAATAATATAGAGCAATCGAATTTCAGTCGAAATTATCTGAATTGAAAAGAATCAATATTAGTTTGAATAGGCGACAATATTGTTTTCACGATAATTGTGGTAGAAGTGAGTCAGATTAAAATTTTATGGCGATTTTAGTGTAGGGCTTTTTTATCTAGATCGCGTCAGCTTAATGCCGGTTTCTCGTGTCAGTATCGCCGTAGTTTACCTGATTTATACTGCACGGCAAAATTTATAGCGCCCGGCGAATCTCACGATGCGATTACGCATTTTCTTGTTGCGCCGCGACAGCGCTCGCCAAGTTGTTCGCGCCATTTCGTCCTCGCCAGACAAAGTCGCATCTTTCTGGGGAGAATGAGAGAAAGGGAGAATTCATGAGAAAAGAGAGGAAAGAAGAAAGAAGCGCAGGTAAGCTGTCGCGACAGGTGTAAGGTTGCGCGCAAAATGAATCAACGCACTTCCTCACTCTTGAAGATCAAATTACTCTCCCTTTTTAAGGAAACGAAACAAAAATTTTTGAAACTCCCTCTCAAATCTATCAAGGGTCCTCTTTTCTCCCGATCACACGGTCTTTTGGTCAATTTTTTATTTTTTCAACCATGGGCTAACAACTGCCAAATTCTCAATTTTCTTCAATTCTTTTGAAATATTTTAGGATATTTTAAAAGATTCCAAGCCATTTTTAAGGAATTTAGGAAATTTCAAAGATTTATATTTTTGAAATCCGAAAATAAATTAAGAATCCCTTCTGTAGCTTCATTAGAGCATCCCTATGAGGGCGAAGTAATTTTTTACCCTTCCAAAAACTAGCATTTTTTAACAATAATGAACAATCGTAATTTTTCATATTTCACACGAATTAACCATTTTTTTAGTTCAGAAATCATTCAAATATCTTTTCTCTGTGTAACTTACGTAATCCATAAAAAGTGCACTTTATTTAAGTTACCATATCGAGTTTTCGTATTTCAAATCACTTAAAAATGTTTGAAGTCCCTGGATTATCTCTCAAAAGATAAATGTTATGTTCTATATCCTCAAAACTACTTTTTTCAATAATTGTAAAAAATATTTTCGTTTTAAAAACAATTCAGAGATAGAAGTTCTAATATCGACAGTAGATTGCACGGTGGTAACATTTATTTGCTGTTTTGAAAAAAAAACCCCGAATTGAGTAAATAGGTCGTTCAGGATAGAAAATTCTTTTATTGTTTTTAGTTAAGCATTCAACACATGAAATATTTGCAGTCTTTGAATATTTGAATTAATGTAATTAACATCAAAACCTAATTTTGAGCGTATTAAAGAAAATGGCTTATAAATTAAAGGAAGTAAAAAAAAATATCATGGATTATTACTTTTTTAAGAATTATTTAAATTCTTATCTGAAGTTTTATATATGTAATTTCTATGTACATTTTTTTAAAACATTTCTAAAATATAAATATACTTCCCATCTGCAAAAAAATATCATTCTTTATTATATGTGGCTATATCGATCTTAGAACTTTAACAATTTTCGTTTTTTGTGTTGTATTTGAGAGTCTTAAAAAATATAAAAACCTTGTACATAATTAAAAACAGCTAAAGAAGGGATAGTTCATCTTTTTTTTAGTTCATAATTGTACGCACAAATTTGAAACTATATGTGTAATTCTCTGTATTAAGGTCACTTTTGATAGAAGCAACTTTTTTGGAGAATATATTCTGAAATAGGTTCTTTTTAATTTGGATTCATGGACCGATTTCTATAGGAGTAAGTATTCTAAACTTTTTCGGGTCGCTGATTCCGGATTATGTAACAAAATTTATAAATTCAAGATGGCTGATCCAATATGGCGGTTCGTAAATTTAAAAACATTTTATAAAATGGGTATCCTAAAGTTTTTAGGTCACTGAATCCAAGTATAATAATATAATTTTTAAAGTTCAAGAAAGAATTTCATAATTATTAATGCATTTTTGTTAAGAAACACTATAATTTGTTCAAATTAAAAAAAATACATTAATTTTAAAGGTTCTCAAAACATAAATTACTTTACAAATTTTTCAAAAAAGAGCCGAGACGATATCGAGACGAGAGTGATATGAGAATCTCGATCACGGGATCGAGAGAGGACTGGGCGAGATATCGATTTCGGCGAGAGTTCTTGAAACTTTTCTTTCGCGCATGTTTTTTCAACTATAGCGCTGAACTACTACAGATCGTTTGCTTAGTTTTGAAAACAGTTCGCCGTACTCGGGATGATTAATAGAATACTATTTACTATTTAATGTGTGATGAATATAATAATATCATATAGCTCCTTCTCTCGTTCGCCTCTCTCGCCCATCTCTCTCTCTCTCTCTTCTCTCTCTCTCTCTCTCACACTCTACATATA
>JAAAKG020164161.1:0-28696 GCA_010014905.2 Druon quercuslanigerum
GGGAAACGTGTAATACTCACAGGCAGTATCTGCATCAATGAGTCTGAAATATCGGCCAACAGTGTGGCAGCGGTCCTTTCCCTTTGGAAAGGGCTATGGAGTCACGCTTGAGGCTTAGAAGTGGACGCAACGGGATTACCCAGGCGTCAGGGGCTGTAACGGTCTCAACCCAGAACATTAATAATAATCAATACTTAAATTGATACAAAAATTGTAGGATTTTTTTTTAAATACCCTAAAATCTTTTAAATTATTTGAAATCTTTTGGATTTCTTTCTAACTTTCTCAATATCCTAAAGAAATTCAAAAGGATTTTAAAGATGTTAGGGCATTTTCAAATTTTCTAATTTTCCCTGAAGTCTTTGGAATCCTTTGAAATTCCTTTAAATTATCGAAATACATTTAAAATTTCTTGGATTTTTAAAACTATTCTAATGTCTTTAAAGTTCTAATAAATATTTCAAAATACTTAAAAACTTTTATATTAGTTCGAAATTTTCTTGGAATTTTTAGAAAAGGGATTTTTTTAAAGTTCCAAGAAATTTAAAAGATTCAATGGGATAATTAAAAATTCCGAAATTGTTTTAAATACTTTTCTCTTTGATTTTGACTTATTATTTGTTGAAAGCTCAAAAGGCAAATCAAAGTTAAACATTTTAGAAAAAGCGCAACTTTTTAGTGAACAAGAAAAAATAACTTAAACAATTATTTTTGTGAACTTTTTTGCGTAATTTAAAATAGTTATAAACAATAATTATTTCTGTAAGGAATTATTTTTGCTGAACTTGGGTAATGATTAAGTCACGTTAAGTGAAAAATAGATAAAATTTGAGGCGAATCGCTCGATCGGAAAATTACGAAGAATATGGGCCCCGAAATTTCTCAGAGCTTGAACTCGGCCCAAGATACAAGATATGTCCGAACGGGCGGACAGAACAGGTTCAACATGGGGCGATGCTTCTTGTGACCCCTTGGAAAACCAAGGGAAGTGACAAGAATCGTAGTAGGGTGGAAGGTCAATTTTAACTGACAAAAGGCTCAAGCGTGCAGAACTTCTTGTGGTGGGTCGAAGAGGGCAGAACCGCTTCTTTCACCACGGACGAGGAACTTTTGAACGCGATGCCCTTCCTGCCAAAGGACACTATGAGCGTGGGACTTCAAGCCGCTATATATATTCTTGTGAAACATTTTATTTTTTTATTTAATGACAAATTTAATGCGTAAAGATTTTTGAAATAAAAAATTATTAATGCAGCACTTTGATTTTTAATTAATTTAAATGTTTAATTAATTCTTCATTATATTAATATCATTAACTATTTATTTTGAAACTTTCACATGTGAAATTATTTTGCCATCCAGATAAAAATTTTCTAATTTGGATTCACGAATGTGTAATGGTGTCGAGGTTCATTCAGGTGAATAAAAATCTGTTTTGTCATTCGAGAAAGCACATTTTTGGAACTTTAAATATTATTTACCCAATCTCTGTTTAATGCCCTTCCCTTGTCTGACACACTTTAAAAAAGAAAAAAAATTTAACAACGTGCTTCCTATAGATACAGAATCAATTTTCAAGGAAAAAAAATAATAAAAATTTTCATACTTTCCGGTTTTATTTATATTTAATAAGAATACTGATTATTATAATTTTTTCTTAGAGTGAGTTTTAAGAAAAAAATGTTTAAACATCTAATTATTATCAATAAAATGACATTTTAAAAAATTGTGCAGGTTTTAAAATATTTTACGGTAATTAAAAAAATTCCAAGGAATTTTGAAGTTATTTAAAAAGTTTAAAAGGATTTTAAAAAATTTCAAACGATTTTGTATATTTAAAGCTTTTTCTAAAAAGTAAAAATAAATTTGGAATATATATCAATAATTTGAAAAAATTCGTACATATTTTAAATATTTTAGGCTATTTTTTTAATTCTGGAGAATTTTTAACATATTTCATAAGTCTTAAAGAATTCCAAAAAATTTCAAAGAATTCAAAATATTTTAGAGAATTAATAAAAATATTAAGGTATTTTTTAAAAAATTAAACATTTACAGAGGATTACAAATAATTTAGGATATTTTACAAAATTTCAACAAATTCTGAATGGATTTGAAATATTTAAGGGCAATGTTCAAAATTCCTCGCAATTTTAAAGCTATTTAAAAGTTTTCCAATGATTTTAAAAAATTTCAAAACATTGTGAATGTTTTAAGGTGTTTGTAAAAATTCAAAGAAACCTGAAATTAATTTCAAAAATTTGAAAAAAGTTCCATTAGAAATATTTTAGGCTTTTTTTTAATTCTTAGAAATTTTCAAAATATTTCAAAGGTCCAAAAGGATTCCAAATAATTTCAAATGATTATTGACATTTTAATATAGTTTAAATTTTTTTATAATTTTAAATAAATTCCAATGACTTTAAGGACAATTCAAAGTATTTTAAAGATCTTAGAACATTATAAAAATTAAAATAGATTTTATTTAAAATTTTTAAAGTTTAAAGGTGTTTCGAAAAATTTTTAAACACTGGATATATTTAAGGTTACTTAAAAATCCATATATTTTAATAATTTGAATGAATTCCCAAGGATTTCAAAATTATTAGAAAATTATGATAAATTGCAAGGAGTTTTAAGATATTTAAAAATTTTTAAAGCATTTCAAAAAATGTATAGAATTGAAAATATTTCAGAGAATCTTAAAAAGATTTTAGTTAATCTTTAAAAAATTTTTTAAATATTAAGCGATTTGAAAAAAAACTATTTGAAAAGTTTCAAAAGATTTTAAAAAATTGTAAAGGATTTCAAATATTTTACGGTAATAAAAAAAATTCCAATGAATTTTAAAGATATTTAAAAAATTTGAAAGGGTTTTAAAATTTTTTAAAGGATTATAAATATTTAAAGGTTTTTCTAAAAAGTGAAAAGAAATTTAGAATAGATTTCAATAATTTGAAGAAATTCAAAATTTCAAAAGTCTTAAAGGATTTGAAAAAATGTCAAAGATTTGAAAATATTTTTGGGATTTTTTCAGATATTAAAAGATTTTTTAAAAGATCTAAAAAATTGAAGTTTTTTCAAAAAATTTTAAAGCAATAATTACATTTAAGATTATTTAAAAAAACTGTAAAGATTTTTGAATGCATTTCAATCATTTCAAATAATTCGAAAGGATTTTAAATATTTTAGTAAATTTTAAAATAAAAAAAGGAATTATGAAAATATTAAAAAAATTTAAAAGAATTAACACAAAAGTTATAGAACTGAGAATATTTTAGGATATTTTTAGAAATTCCAAAAAAAATTTAATACATTTCAATAATGGGAAGGAATTCCAGAGAATTTTAAAGATTTTAGGGAATCTTTAAAAATTCTAAAATTATTATAAGCTATTAAAATAGTTTTAAATAGTTTAAATAATTTCAATGATTTAAGGGTGTTCTTCAAAAATCTTCATAAGATTTAAAAAATTTTTGAAGAATTGTAAATATTTTAAAGTCTTTCTGAATATATTTAAAAAATTTTGAGGATATTTCAAGATATGTCGAAAGTTCTAAACGATCCCAACAAATTTCAAAGGATTGGAAATATTTTTAAGTTTTTAAAAAAATTTCAATAACTTAAAGGAATTTTTTTACATTTCAAGAAATTTTCAAGAGATTTAATAAATATCAAGAGATCTTAAAAAGTTTCAAGACACTGGAAATATTTTTGGGTATTTTTAAATATTTTAAGGATTTCTTAAAAGGTTTCAATAATTTAAAGGCATTCCAAAGGATTTTAAAGAATTTTTTTTAATTCGAAAAAAATGTTTAATAGATTTAATATTTTAAAAGAATTTAAAAAAACTTTTTCCAAATCTGAAAAACTTTCAAGAGATTTAAAAAGTTTACAGAAATGTAAAAAAAGTCAAAGCATTCGAAATAATTAAGATTGTTTTTTAATAAATTTAAGATTTTTTAATAAATTTCATTATTTTGAAGAAATTTCAGAGAATTGAAAGATTTCAAGAAATTAAAAAAAAATCAAAACAATTTATCATAGACTTGAGTAATTTAAAGGAGTTCTAAATTATTTTAGGGACTTAAAAAATTTTTTAAAAATAATTTTCTTTGGAATTATTTATCTGCAGACATATTTAGACGAACGAGAATCTGATTTATCATACTCGGAAGTACATTTTTAAAATTTAGAATAATATTTAATCAATCTCTGTGTAACGTCCTTCTCTTTTCTGGTATACTTGAAAAAGGAAAAATAATTTAACACATACTTCCTGTAGTGGTGATTAAATTTTTATAATTTAAATATTAAAATTCTAATACTTTTAGGCTTTATTTGAATCTGATGGGAATGCTGAGAAGTTTATTACTTATTTGGGAAAATATAATTTTTTATTTTTATGAATAAAACCAAAATTTTCTTTTGAATTATTCTTTTACTTGTTCATGCTGTCATTAATTATTAATTCATAAATTATTAATAATAGGTTAAAAAATAAAACAAAACTGCGACTTTGTAATATGTGAATAGAAATATTTAGTTTTAACTTGATTGTTCTTATAATGAAAATTCTGAATAACATTTTCAAAATTTTTTTTTATTTTGTGAAATGCGTTTTAAGTTTCATAAATTGAAGGATATAAAGGATTTACATGAGTTCCAAAGTATTTGAAAAATAATGAGGAATTATGAAAATTGTCAAGGTATTTTAAAGAAATTAAAATTTTTTAAAAGAATTTAACAATACTTTATAGGAATGAAAATAAATTAGGGTATTTTTTAAAATTTCAAGAAATCCGGAATGCATTTCATTAATTTTGATAAATTCCAAAGAATTTTAAAGGTTTTAAGTCCTGTTTAAAATTTCTAAACAATTTACAATATATTCAAAAAGTTTCAAAGGTTTTTAAAAAATTGCAATTGATTGAAAATATTAGCAGGTACTTCTAAAAATTCTAAGAGATTTTGAATATACATAAATATGAAAAAGGAATTCCAAAGAATTTTAAAGATTTCAGGGAATTTTTCAAATTTCTGAAGGCAATAAAAAAAATTTGAACGAATTGTTAAAGGATTTCCAAAGTTGAAAGGTATTTCAAAAAAATTCGAAGTATTAGACGTATTTATATTTACTTTAAAATACTGTAAAGATTTTGAATGGATTTGAATAGTTTAAAAAAATTAGAAAGAATTTAAAACCTTTTTTTAAATTCTTCAAGTTCCAAGAAGTTTTGAAAACATCCCAGCTGATTGCTCCCTGATGGTGTCCAGACCCTCTTGCTTTTCTTCCTTTTCTATAAATCACCACCAAATTATTTTATTAAAATAAGGACTTTACTGATAAAAATTTATTTAGTAAAATTACGCGAGCGGTTTGAAGGGTGAAGGAGGTAAGGGAGGCGGTATCCGCGCCGCTTTATTGAGACTTCATTGGCGGGGGAGTACGGGCCAATCAGCAGTTCGGCAGACGCTCACTTCTCCACTCGAACTCTCGCGCCACTGATATAAATACCGGTGCGCGCCGCACAATCTACACTCAGGCTCCGACGAACGTCTGGACCACCTCGTCCTGAGGATCGCTCCTGCTCGGTACGCTCTTACTAGCTACGCCGAATCTTTTGTCTCCTAATCTTTCCGGCTGGTACGCTCTTAGTAGCTCCGTTGAACTTGTCTCTCTCAGGCCGGGACGCTCTTGGTAGCTCCACAAAACTTTTCTTTTCCGGCCAGTACTCTCGCAGTAGCTCCGTCTAACTTCTCTTTACCAAGCGGTACGTTTGCAGTAGCTCCGCCAAACTCTTTTCTCAGGCAAAATTCTTTCTGCTCTAACACGTCGGTTTCAGGACTAACGAACTTACATATGCCTGGACACGACAGGGCACGCTCCCTCGGTACCCTGCACGTGGTCAGTGGCTCTCACGTCTCCGCCACGTAAACAGGCCCTCCACCCAAACATCGTACTCGTGGTGCATAGCCCTCTTCCTTTCGCTATGAGCCTCTTTGCCACGCTTACACCTCACTGACGACATCCCAAACGAAGGTTTTGACAGGAACCGGCTTGTACTGACAGCAGCCTTTGAACTGGACGTCGAACCGAGAAGCCGGACTTCAGTGGTTCGTAGCACTCTACCGCCTGGTACGAGACGGCTCCCTAACCATGACCAGCGGGTCTACCAGCTCGGTCAACGAAACTTCTCAAGCGATGGTCCCAACAGGAACCGGCATGAGCCTGCCAAGTTTATCGCCAGCTCGGCGCTGTTCTAGTCAAAACGCCTTCATAGCGTAGGCCGCCGTTAATGGACGGGCTTTAAGCGTGGAATTATCTACTCTTGTCAAAAGCGGCAAAGCGGATCCTCCCAAGCAGTCGGAAGGCTGTAGGAAAATAAATGACCCGCCTTAACGCGTTCCTCCGGCTGAACAATAAGTGCCTAGCAGGACGAGCTACCGTCCTAGCACAGTCCAAATGAGCAATTATCTTCAACGTAGACATTTCAACCGGAGGCACTAAGGATTAAGACGGACAAACCACACCCCCGAATGATATCAAATAATTCAAAATAATACGGAATTTAACGGTGATAGAAACATTCAAATAAATGTGGTATCACTAATCAGTGTCAAGGTATCTTAAAAATGTTCATAAGATTGGAAATATTTAAGGATAATCTAAAAGAAATCAAGGACGTTTAAAAAGATTTCAATAATTTGATAGCATCCCAAAGGATTTTTAAAGATTTGAGGGAATTTTGAAAAATTCTTTGGAATTTTAAATGGATCTCAATAACTTAAAGGATTAAAAAAAATTAGGATATTATGGTATTTGTTAAAATAGAAAGAAACATTTAATAGATTTTGATAATTTGTAGAGATTCAAAAATATCGTAAAGACTTATTAATTGTGCAAAATGTGCCAACGATGTACAAAACGTGTATCTTCAGAAAATTCAAAATTATGTTTCTGATTCGATAACAATATTAGACAGTACCTTAAATCCACCCCTCGTTATTATAATAAAAAATTTCTAATCATTTACCATGTAAGACACCAAACAATTTTTAAATCTAATTGATTTATAAAATTGACGATCAGCAAGCTAAAGATTATGTTCTCAGTCCACTGGTAAATTCTTTTGTTGAATCTACAGGTAGTACATTTTACGAAATAGTTAATCGACAACTGTGATTAAATGATTGCGAATTCTCTTTAGTTACAGCTCCTTCGGCTTTACCGAACATATTCTCATCACGTATCTCGTGATTTGCACTCGATTTTTTCGAATATGTGAACTTTTCAGCATTATTTTCAATGCTATTATAACAAATAAATATTTTATTTATTTACGTACTTTATTACGTATTTTTTTAGCCAAGGGTTTTAAAATATCTGTGCACCATATGCTATTATTATTATTTAGGTTATTTTTTAAACTCCACAGATTAGTTTTATTCATATTTTCCCTCTAAAGTTTTGTAATATATTCTTAAGTTGTAAATTTGAGTTTCTTCACATTCTATTCTAAGCGTACTTTTTATCTCGATTTCTATTATTACTCAAACTTTATTTTTCCATTACTTCGATGCTTTTCTATTCGATATTTTAAGGTAAAGTTCGATCTCTTTTCTAATTTTAAACCTAAATGTACTCGACTCTACTTTTAAGTTCAACTTTTTTAAACTCTTCTTATAGAATTCCATTTTACTCTCATGCATTTCTTTTTTTCTGTTAATTCCATGTTTTGATTCTTATATTATTTTATCTTCTTTTTTTTCATTATTTTAAAATTATTCCTATTTTTCCTTCTTTTAATTCATGTTTTAAATTTAATATGTTAATTTGACTTTTCCCAATATTTTATTCTCTTTTTATTTTCTATGCATCATATTATAAACTTATTTCTTTCCTAAATTTCTATATTTTACTTTCAAACACTTGTATGTCAATATTATTTTCTTCGCGTGCCCTGTTCCTCTGCATTTTATTTTATGATACTCCGTTAAATTCAATCAAGCGTTTTTTTAAAGCTACTTTTGTAATTACAAAATCTGTGTGTTAAGAATTTACACACTCAAACTTTTTATTCCTCTATATACTCATTCTAATTGTCAATGTCCATTTTATGTTCTCAAATTTGCTCATGTACAAAAAGGGCTCTCTACGACAGATTGTGTAGCTCCTAGCGACATTCAAACTTGTAAAATTCGATTTAGCGGAATTACCGCATTCTACGTTGTAATACGCGATGAAATTTCGAAACCCCGCGCAACCCTTTTCAAAATAAGGGGACGCCGAGGCGGCCGAAACGCCCCTCCACCTTCCTCGAGAGCAAAGCGCCAATCCACGAACGATCGCCTCGCTCCGCGCGCGTTTAAAATAGGGTGCATTCGTCCGAAACATTGCACTCTCCCTCAGACCTCGGAGTGGAATTACTTCCTCTTATAGACACCGGCAGTTGCCTTTCCAGGGTGAAAGAATTAGAGTGCAGGAATAAAGGTATTAAACTTAAAACCCTTAGTATCTTTTAGTCCATAAAAAAATAACCTCTCTCTCTTTCTCCCCCTCTTTAACATTCATATCTCTCTCTTCCTAAAATCTCTCCCTCTCTCTCTCTCTCTTCAGGGGGCAGTTCACCTTAAAAACGGTTTCGAAAACCCCTGACATCTTTTTTTACGCTAGAGGCCGGTTTACTCCTGCAGTTCCGTAAGCCATACACCGTCTCTCACTCTCTCTCTCTTTCTCTCTTTCTCTGAGGTCAAGTTACCTTTTTTACGGTTAACCTTGTTCTGATCTTTTCTTTCAAAGGTTCGGTTTACTTTCTTGCAGTTCCGCAATTCCTTTTCTTACTATTCTTTCTCATGAGGTCAGGTCACCTAATTTGCGCGGTTTTGTAAACCTCTCTCTCAAGATCAAGCAGCAGATGTCAAGCAGCCGACGGACCACGGCAGGATAGCCTATGCAGGAGCTAGGCGACTATCTGCAGGAAATCAATCTGTCATCTGCCGCCACGAGCCACGCTGCCGCCAAGATTTACGCCACCGTCGCAAGCAACGCCTGCTGCCGCTGCCGCGGTCAAGGGAAGTCCCCAGCAGCTAAAAGCTAACCCGGTCTATCGCACCAGAAAAGCGATTTCGAAGCCACGGATCCTAGAGGGTCCGGCATTCTGCCATCATCACACTACCATTTCCTGTGAACTAACTTCTCGGCCCCTGCCCCGAAAAGCCCAGCACAACACAATCGCCTCACCCGCGCATTACGATCAACAAATTCAGGCCATCACACACTACCAACAAACCACGTTACGTTCAAGAACTTCAACACCCCACAACCCCAGCATGTATCGATTTGTCGCCCATTTTGGGGCCTCATACTCAACCAAGACCGCCGCTACACCCTATTAACATCACGATTAAGTCAAAGCTCAATAACAATTGCAACACCCCACATCCCCCATTCTGTATCAACTTGGCAGCCCAACCTGGGGCTCTAAGAAATATTCTTAGACTTTCAGCAGAGGTCAAAACCAATTCCACAATTTTGCGCACACCGAGTCGCCGAGGACCAGGCTGGCTACCTAGGATAGTGGCCACCCTCCGCACATCGGTTTCTAAATCTCAACCACAAGACTCAGTGACGCTCCAGGAGAACAAACAGATAGCAGAGGCAGCAGGGCCTTTGGTAAGGCCACTAACACCTCTACCAGTCTACAACGGGGAAGTACCGGCCATACCTGGAGGACGCTCTCATCATACTGCGGACGGGCAGCAAGACGTTTACCTGGATGGATTCACGCAAAGACACTCGGGACAAGCTGCATCAGCGGTATACCCTTATACGAGAGTTCGTCTTCAGGATAGAGCACGTGCCTGGTCGGGACAATGAACTCCTCGACGCACTTTCCCGATTTCCGGATCCAAACGAAGTCTCTCCAGGGGTGCCCGATATCCAGCGGTTGTTACCACCTACACGCCAAAGAGTTCTGGCCGCCACACCAATACCTACCCTTAGCGCCATCGTCCCAGCTGAGGATGAGCCACTCTACAACGACGTCATCAGGGCGCAGAAGAAGGACCAAGCAATCAGCGCAGAAGTTCGCCGCTGGCGTAGTTTACGGGACGCCCATCCCCGAACACCTGAAGAAGACGCTTTCCTCCTTCAGCACAAGCTCGCAGTCAACAGGTTCTGGCGCCAAAGTAAGCCGGATCATCAACGACCACGCGCCGCCACCATATCCTAGGACATCATCGCCGTAGACATCATGGGACCTTATTCACGTACCAGCCGTGGACCTCGCACCTCGCATCATTCAGCTGCTAGAAAACGAGGTATTCAGCAGCTACAGATACCACAGACGAGTCCTCAGCGACAATGGTCCACAGTTCACGGGACATTTCTGAGCGGACGCTAGCCGACGATGGGGAAGCCGACTATGGACCATCCTTGAGCAACCCAACGGGAAGGCGAAACCAGGACATCAAGAAAGGATTCCGGTTACGTTCGCACCAGGGAAACCAGCGGACGTGGGACCAGCACCTGCCCAACCTACTCTTCGGGCCCTGACGTAGCACCAACGCAGCCACAGGTACGACTTCCAGCAACCTGCTCTTCGGCCAAATTATACTTGGCCCAGGAGAGTGGGATCAAGCCAATACCAAGTCCAGTACATCGCTGCCCCGGCCCAACCCCGATTCGCCCATGGAAGATTGGTGTATCTGCTAAACAACCAGCCGTCCAACAAGGCAGTCGGTTTCAACGTCAAGCTGGCGCCAAGCCGCCTGGGCCCCTACTAGGTGTTGCACTACATCGACGGGCACGTTAATGGATCCTGAAGGAGGACCACGCCCAGAAGGTCGACGGGAACTTTAGCATACCTGCACAATCTCCCGAACTGCCTGCGCAAGCAGCAGTAGGGGATTTGATCGGTTAACCATCCACCGACCGGCCTGTTTGGGCGACCGAGTACATCACAACAGCCGGAAGCGTCGGCGCAGGACCACACACAACAGCCGAAAGAGCCGGCAAAGGCATCATCATAGCCGTTGATGAGGATTAACAGGGCTCTGGTGAACAACTACGTCCTGATCCAAGGATTTCCGCCCGCGACCTAGCCGCGGGAAGCAGCAGCGCGAGATCCAGTGTCGTCAGAGAAGCACACGCAGCAGGAGATTTTGATGAACTCTTCAACACTCACGAGGAGGTCCTTCCTTTGACGGAAGAAACCGGTCGGCTATAGGGAAGCCCGGCGATAGACACATCACCGACTTCGAAACGCGTAACTTAAGAAAATACTGTAAATATTCTATTACTTCGATGCTTTTCTATTCGATATTTTAAGGTAAAAGTTCGATCTTTTTTCTAATTTAAATCCTAAATGTACTCGAATCTACTTTTAAGTTTAACTTTTTCAAACTGTTTTCATAGTATTCTATTTTACTTTTATGCATTGATATTTTTTTCTGTTAATTCCATGTTTTCACTCTCGTATTATTTTATTTTCTTATTTTTAATATTTTGAAATGATTACTATTTTCTCTTCTTTTAATTCATGTTTTAAATTTAATACGTTCTTTTGACTTCTTCCCATATTTTATTCTCTTTTTATTTTCTTTGTATCATATTCTAAACTTAATTCTTTCCTAAAATTATTTTTTTAAAATTATTTCTATCTTTTCAATTTATATCTATATTTACTTTCAAAAACTTGTATGTTAATATTATTTTTTTCGTGTGCCATGCTCCTCTGCATTTTATTTTATGCTACTGCGTTAAATTCATTTAAGCGTTTTTTTAAAAGCTACTTTTGTAATTCCAAACTCAGTACGTTAAGAATTTACACTCTAAATCATTTTGTTCCCATATATACTCATTATTAATGTTACTCTCCATTTTATGTTTCGCAAATTTGCTTATGTACAAAAAGGGCTCTTTACGACAGATTGTGTAGCTGCTAGCGATATTCAAATTTGTAAAATTCGCTTTAGCGGATTCACCGCATTCTACGTTTTAATACGCGATGAAATTGCAAAATTCGCTCTCAACTCTTTTCGAGAGAAGGGGACGCCGACGCGGCTAAAGCGCTTCTCCACCTTCCTTGAGAGCAACATGCCAATCCACGAACGATCGCCTCGCGCCACGCGCGTTTAAAAGAGGGTGCATTCGCCCGAAACGTTCCATTCTCGCTCCGACCTCCGAGTGGACTAACCTCCTCTTGTAGACGCCAGCAGTTGCCTTTCCAGGGTAAAAGAATTAGAGTGCAGGAATAAAGATATTACACTTAAAACCTTTGGTATCTTTGATTCCACCAAAACACAAAAATCCTCTTCTTAGAGAAGTCTCTCTCACTCTCTTTCTCCACCATCTCTCTCTCTCTTTCTCCACCATATCTCTCTCTCTCTCTCTCTCTCCAACATCCATCTCTCTCTCTCTCTCTCTCTCTTCACGGGTCGGTTTACCTGAAAAACGGTTCCGCAACCCCCGACATCTTTTTTTACACTAGAGACCTGTTTACTCCTGCCGTTGTCATATTTTCTTTCAAAGGGTCGGTTTACTTTCTTGCAGTTCCGCAAACCCTGTTCTGGCTATTTTTTCTCTTGAGGTCGGTTTACCTTATTTTCGCGGTTCCGTAAACCTCTCTCTCTCTCTCTCTCTCTCTCTATCTATCTTAACGCTTTACCACTAGTTCCTTTGCCGAACCTTTCCTATGCCTGGAGAACATCAGACCAACGACAAAGGCCGGCGGCCTCGACCCGTCGGTAACATCAAGAAGGTGGCCTCCATAGACGGTCTATCCGCCTGGCAGTGACTTCTTTTGCCAAAGGAAGTTACCAAAATCCAGCAGCAGCCGCCAAGAAGCCGACGGACCACGGCTGGGAAGTCCATGCGGGAGCTGGACGCCTACCTGCAGGCGAACATTCAACATCTGCCGCTACGAGTTCCGCTGCTGCCACGAGCTACGGTACCTCCACGCGAAACGCTGCCACTACAAGCAACGCCTGCCGTGGCAACAGGAGCCTCCGGTAGCTAGAAGCTACCTCGGACTTCGGATCCGTTAGGACCGGTCCATCGCAGCAGAGAAGCGATACCCAAGCCACGGACCCTAGAGGGTCCGGCTTTCGACCATCATCACACTTCTGAGAGCTACAGCTCCCCACGGACCGGCTCTTCCAGCATCTGCTGCGGCGACCGAGCCACGGATCCTGAAGGGTCCGGCTCTCCATCCGCCCGACAGGCCCAGCACATCACCATCGCCTTACTCGCCACATCGCGATCAAGACGGGACAGCCAACAACAACACCCCGGCTTGTAACAACTTCGCGTCCAACGTGGGGCTCAATCAACAAATTCAGACCATTACACAGCACCAACAAACCACATCACGATCAAGCCGGGGCGTCGCACAACAACCTCAGAACCCCGCTTGTATCAATAAACTAATTAAACCACGCAACTCAACCAAAAAAAAAACTAAAACTTTTTATAAAATATACAAATTTAATTGCAGAATCAAACCTTGTTAAATAAAAAACGTTGACAGAATTAGGAAAATTCGAGCTAAGTTGTAGATTAGAAAATTCAAAATTAGAATTCAAAGATTTCGAAGGTTGCCAAGCAGAATTGGATCAACTGACCGACGACGAAGCAGAACCTATTAGTTATCGCGAAAACTTTGAATCTGAGGATTTTCGAACATTGGTTCAAGCACAAAGCTTCTTGTCCCGTGGAGCGGCAGTTGATCAGGAGCAACCCCCTCCAGTCCAAAACGTACAAGAAGAAAATGTGTTTAACAACTCCCTCAATGCGCCTTACTTGCAAAGTGTCAAGTTACTAACAATCGAGTTGGCTAAGTTCAGAGGCTTTAGCTCAGAGCAGCATTAGAGGACAACGCTGAACAAGTAATCAAACATTTTGAATTTTCACACCTTAGATTGAGAAACCTTTCTCAATCGGTTCGATAACACAAATCTTTTAAAGCACAATCATATCCAGTCAATTTTCAAGAATGAACCGATTAAGAGGGAAAGTGCATCTCTGATTCGAAAATCTGTAAATAACTTTTTAAAAACTTAGGGGCCCTAACTGCTTTAAGCTAACAAACAACTCATTGGGACATTTTATTAATTTATATTTCAGCAACCAAATTAGATAAAGTAACTTCTAGAGCTTGGTAAAAATAAAACATAGAAAGTGAAGAACCTACCTTAATACTTAATTACGAATCGGATAATCTTTTATAAATAAATGAAAATATGGTGATCTCTTGGCACTTCATTCCTGCTCATTCTCCCCGTTTTGGTGAAATTTAGAAAGCCTTCCTTTGGTTATCGATTAAGAACCCCTTTTAAGAAGCTGTCTCTATGCCTCTCGAATCTGCTGCAGATTCTTTAAAATTAATTTGTAAAGGACTCACTATGTTATTATTCACCTAATTAAGAATACGTTAATTTCAATGTATTTCATAACTGTCTCGCATTCTTATTGATAGTAGAATTTTTCAATGCCGGGGGGCATGTTTGACTTATGTTAGATTCAAATATTACCCCGTTCGACGCCATCTAATGTTAGATCCTAAATCTATAGGCACTTCTAGCGCTCCGTTACGTTATTTTTTGTATGTATGACTTAGGGGTAGTTTTTTTTGGAAACTTATCATATGGTAACGTCATGATCAGGGCCCTCATTTCATCCAAAATTGAAATTATTTGCGAGCTTAACACTTGCGAAATAGTAAGTAGGTCATAATATGAAATCGTAAACATAACGCTGCCTGTCTCCAATATAAAAATAGTATCCTGCAATTGTTTAAACAAAGTTAAGGAACATTCCAATTTTGAACAAATCCTAAAGTAACCAGTGATTTGTGAACTTGAAAATTATTTATATACATTCAGGGTCTTCATGCTGCACTTTTTAACAAAGTTCCTTTTTCGGATTTCAATATTTTTTTGATTGTACATTTTTTTAATTTTTCATTGAAAACTAATATTATTTAACATACTTTTTAAAACAAATTAAATCCATTAAAAAAGCATATTTTAATTTTATAGCTTTTCTGACGCCAAGAATAAAGGGCCCCAATAAATCGATTTTTAAAATGTCGATCCAATAGATAAATAACTTGGAAAATAGTTATTAAAAAAATGAACAGTTTTTACTGAAGCAATTATAAATCTCCTAAATTTGTCTCTTCAAATTTCTTGAAACATCCTTGGAATTTAAAAAAAAATCACAAAATATTTCAATCTTTTCAAATTCCTTAAAATATTCAAATCTATTCCAAATTTCTTGAAACTTTTAGAAACCTGTTAAACTTTTTTCAATACTATGAATTTTTTTGGATAACGTGAAAATTCCTTAGAAGTTTTAAGAGTTCCCTGAAATCATCGAAAGCTGTTTGAACTCCTTTAAATTATTTAAATCTACTTAAAATTTCTGGAAATTTTTTTAAATATTCCTAAATCTTCTAAATTCTTTGAAGATTAATAAAATCCTTTGAAACTTTTATGCACATTTTGAAATTTCTTTAGAATTTTTAGAAATTCCCTAAAACTTTTAAAATCCTTTAGAATTCCTTTAAATTTTTGAAATATATTTTAAATTGCTGTCAGTTTTGTAAAACATCATAAAATCTTTAAAGTTTTAAAAAATTCTTGGAATTTTTAAAGAACCATAAATGATTTTCAACCCAATTATATTTTTTGAAATCTTTGAAACTTTTCAAATATCTTAAAAATCCCCTAAAATATTTGAATTCCTTCGGATTTCGTTCAAATTATTGAAATTTATCTTAAATTTCTTGGAATTTTTAAAAATTCCTTAAAATCTTTAAAAGCCTAATTTAAATAATTGAAGTCGATATAAAAGTTCTGTGATTTTTTTTTAAATATCCTAAAATCTTGGAAATATTTTGCAATCCTTAAAATTTTTTTTTAAATATATTGGAAAATTCTCGAAACTTTTGAAATTATCTTAAATTATTTTTAATCTAAAAACATTTTTGTTGAATTAATTTACACTAAATTTTTTTTAATAATTTGGAATTCCTTCAAATTGTCAACGTATATTTTCAATTTCTTTGATTTTTTTAATACTTACTAAAATCTTTTTAATTCTTTGAAATCTTTTGATTTCCTTTGAAGCTATTTAAATATCTTAAATATTCCTTTGAAATTTTTTAAGAATCCCTTAAAATATTTAGGATTCTTTAAAATTCCTTTAAATTATTAAAACGAATACCCTACATTTTTTCAATCTTCGAAACTTTTAAAAATAAATCGAAATTTTCTTGGAAATATTGTGAACTCCATTAAACTTTCAATAATGTTTGAAATTTCTTTAAATTATTGAAATATATTAAAAATTTCTTGAAATTTTTTGAAACACCCTAAAATCTTTATTTCTTTAGGAATTCTTTAAAACTTTTTGAATGTCTTGAAAAACTCTTGGAAATTTTAAAAATACCCTAAATTATTTTCAATCCATTGACATTTTTTGAAAATTCTAAAACTTTTTAAATGTTATGAAAGTTCCTTAAAATTCTTAAAATAAACTAAAATTTTTAAATCATTTGAAATTCCTTTATTAAAAATTTCTTTGAATTTTTTAATATGTACAAAAAAACTGTAATTCTTTGAAATCTCTATCAATTCTTTAACAATTTTTAAATTCCTTTCAAACTTTTTAAATATATTGAATATTTCTTACAATTTTGGAGAATTCCTAACAACATTTAAAATCCTTTGGAATTGTTTTTAATTATTCTAATTTATTCAAAATTTTTTTGGAATTTTCGAAATTTCCAAAATTATTGTCAATCCGATTAACATTTTTGAAATCCTTTAAAACTTTTTGACTATATTCAAAATCACTTGAAATTTGTAATGATTCCCTAAAATCTTTAAAATTATTTGGAAATGCTTCAAATTATTTAAATCTATTTCGAAGATTTAAAAAAAATGTTTAAATAACTTATTAAAAATGTTGGGTCCTATACGTTTTTAAAATCCCCTGAATCTTTTTCACTGTCTCAACAATTTTTAACTGTCTCAACAATTATTTGGAATCTTAAGAATTTTCTAAGATCTTTAAGATCATTTTTAATTTTTTATATTGCAAAGATTTTAGTGAATTCTTAAGAATTTCGAAGAATTTTTTAATTATTTGAAAAGACTCAAAACGTTTCAAAAAATTTAATACGATTTAAAATATTTAAGGGTATATTTGAAGAATCGAAGAAATTGGGAAAATATTTCGATAATTTAAAGGAATTTCAAAATATTTGAAATACTTTACGAAATTTTAAGAATTCTAAAGAATTTTCAAGATGTTTAAAAAGTTTTAAAGAAAATCAAACAATTTTATAGAACTAACAATATTTATAGTATTTTTAAAAACTTTAAGAAATTTTAAACAGATTTCAATAATTCGAAGCAAATCTAAAAGATTTTAAAAAGTTTAGAAATTTTTTAAAAATTCCAATGAATTTTTAAGAGACTAACAAAGTTGAAAGTAATTTCATGATTTTTTAACGATTCTAGGAAATTTGAAAAATTCTAAGGAATTTTTATTGTATTTGAAAAGTTTTAAAGAATTTCAAAATATTTTAAAACATAGAAATTTCTTGGGTTATTTACAAAAATTGCAAAAAGTTTTGAATAGATTTAAATAATTCGAAGAAATTCCAATCAATTTTAAATATTCTAAAAACTGTTTTTTAAATTCCAATTAATTTTTAAGAAATGAAAAAAACCCAAAAGAATTTTAAAAAATTTCAAAGCCTCACAAAAAAATTAAAGAATATTTCAAATATCTGTTTTATTTTAGAAAAGTTTATTCACGAAAAAGAACGTGATTTAAAAAAGCACGATTGTCTCCATTATTTATTTATTTATTATCTTTTCATAATTAAAGGATTAAAGCAAAGTTTAAAATTTCATAAAAATACTTCAAGTTAAATATTCTAGAAAATTTAAAAAATAATGAAATAAATGCTTGAAAAATGTATTTAAATATCTATTTATCAGAAAAAAGTAGTGAATTATATATTGGATATAATTTTTTTTTTTGAAAAAATTAAGTTATCAAAATGTTAATTAATAATATAGAAGACTTCCTATCATGCTCATCTGAATAATTTTTTTTTTAATTAACAGTTTATTTTGTTGACCCAAAAAAAATTTTTAAATAATTGCTCTCAAAGTTTCTAGTTATTTTAAATCGCAATAAACCTTTTTTAAAAAATCAGGATTTAGATTTTCAGGCCAAACTTTGCAGACAAGGCCATCAGACCGAGATTGAGTAAACAGTACTGAAAGTGTGAAAATTTTTATTTACTCGTATGACAATAAAGATTATTTTTGACTAAAATCAGCCTCGACACCATTACACTTTTATGAATTATGCTATAAAAAATTCAATATGAATAACAAAACAATTTCATATGTGGAAGCTTTAAATCAGTAGCTTTCACTTAATAATATTTATTAATATGGATTTAGTTTTTTTCATTTATTAAATTAATTAAAAAATTAAATTATCAAATTATTTAAATTTTTATTACAACATTATTTTTTTAAACCACCTACAAAGGCTTCGATCTATTCTTACGTCTGATAACAGTTCCTATTTATCACAATAAATTGTGATCATTGAAACTGGTCCTAAAATGCATATTTACGAATTTTTAAAATTTGTTGTGAAGCCTTTAAAATACTTAAGAACCCCTTGAATTTTTTTATTCTATTCAAAAATCCTTGGAATATTTTTTAATTCCATAAAATATTTTCAATTTTTTTAATCTTTCGAATTCGTATTGGAATTCTTAAAAATACCCTAAAATATTTTAAATCCTTTAAAATCTTTAAAAATACTCAGTAACTTTCTGAATATATTGAACATTTCTTAGAATTTTTAAAAATTGCCTTAAAGCTTTAAAATACTTTGAGATTTCTTCAAATTATTGAAATCTATACAAAACTTTTTACAATTTTTTAAAATAACCTAAGAAACTTCTATGTTTTTAAATATTTTAAAATTCTTTGAAACTTTTTAAATAAATTGAAATTTTTTTAGAATTTCTCAAATTCCCTAGAATCGTTTAAAAATTTTTAAATTACTTTAAACTTTGCTAGTCTCTTAAAAATTCGTTGGAATTAAAAAAAAATCTAAACTCTTTAAAATCCTTTAGAATTGCTTCAAATTATTAAAAACTGTTTAAAATTTCTTAACATTTTTAAAAATACTATAAATATTGTTAGATCTATAAAATTGTTTGATTTTCTATTAAACTTTTTAAACATCTTGAAAATTCTTGAGAATTTTTAAAATTTTGTAAAGTATTTCAAATATTTTTAAATTCCTTCCATTTAGCTAAATATGTTCTAAATTGCTTTGATTCTTTAAATACACCCTTAAATATATTAAATCGTATCAAATTTTTTGAAATGTTTTGAGACTTTTTAAATAATTTAAAAATTCTTTGAAGTTCTTAAGAATTTGCTAAAATCTATGGAATCCTTCGTAACTCTATTATATTATTAAAATCCATTTAAATTCCTTAGGGTTTTCAAAAATATCCCCAAAATTGGTAAAATATTTTTAAATTCCTTCAAATCATCAAACTATATTTAAAACTTCTCAAAAGTGAAAAAAAAGACAATCTTTTAAATCCTTTGAGATTTATGTAAATTATTCAAATCTATTAGAAAATTCTTGGAATAAATAAAAATGACCTAAGATATTTCCGAGGCTTTTGAAATTTTTTTGAATATCTCTTTAAACTTTTTTAATTACTTAAAAATTAATTAATAACAAGATATGTTATTAGTCCAGGCAGTTATGAAAATACCCTAAATCAGTCCAACCAATAAAGGCAGGACATATCATTAGTCCAGTCGGTTGAAACAAGACAATAAAGTAGTCCAACCAACCAAGGCAAGACATTTTATTAGTCTAGTCGGTTAATACAATACCATAAATTAGTCCAAGCAAATCAAGGCAGGATATGTTATTAGTCCAGTCCGTTGAAACAAGACAATAAATTAGCCCAACTAACCAAGGCAAGACATGTTATTGGTTCTGTCAGTTAAGACAAGAAAATAAATTAGCCCAGCCAAGAAATGCAGGACATTTTATTAGTCCATCTAGTTATGAAAAGACCATAAATCAGTCAAACGAACAAATGCAAGACATGTTATAAGTCCAGTCGGTTAAGACAAAACCATAAATTCAAACAACCAAGGCAGGCTATGTAATTAGTCCATTCAGTTATGAAAAGACTATAAATCATTCAAACGAAGAAAGAAAAGACATGTCATTAGTCCAGTCATTTATGACAATACCATAAATCAGTCTAACCAAAAAGGCAGGACATGTTATTAGTGCAGTTGGTTAAGACAACACTATAAATTAGCCCAACCAACAAAGGCAAGATACGTTATTAGTCTAGTCGGTTAAGACAAGACAATAAATTAGTCCAACTAACCAAGGCAGGACATGTAATTAGTCCAGACGTTTAAGACAAAACAATAAATTAGATCAGCCAACCAAGGCAAGACATGTTATTAATGCAGTCCGTTAAGACAACACTATAAATTAGTCCAACCAAGAAAGGCAAGATATGTTATTTATCCAGTCGGTTAAGACGAGACTATAAATTAGTCCAACTAAAAATGGTAAGACATGTTATTAGTCCAGTCATTAATGACAATATTATAAATCAGATCAACTAACAAAGGCAGGACATGTTATGAGTGCAGTCGGTTATGACAACACTATAAATTAGTCCAACCAACAAAGGCAAGATACGTTAGTAGTCAGGCGGGTTAACACAAGACAATAAATTAGTCCAACCAACCAAGAGAAGACATGTTATTAGTCCATTCAGTTATGAAAAGACCATAAATTAGTCAAACGAACAAAGGAAAGATATGTTATTAGTCCAGTCGGTTGAAAAAGACAATAAATTAGCCCAAATAACGAATGCAAGACATGTTATTAGTCCATCCATTTATGAAAAGATTATAAATCAGTGAAACAAACAAAGGAAAGGCATGCCATTAGTCCAGTCATTTATGACAATACCATAAATCAGTCCAACCAACAAAGGCAGGACATGTTATTAGTGCAGTTGGTTAAGAAAACACTATAAACTAGCCCAACCAACAACGGCAAGATACGTTATTAGTCCAGTCGGTTAAGACAAGACAATAAATTAGATCAAACAACCAAGGCAAGAAATGATATTAGCCTAGTCGGTTAAGACAATACCATAAATTAGTCCAAGCAAACCAAGAAAAGATATGTAATTAGTCCAGGCAGTTATGACAATACCATAAATCAATCAAAAAACAAAGGCAAGACATGTTATTAGTCCATTAAGTTATGAAAGGATGATAAATCAGTCAAATGAAGTCGGTTATAATTTAGCAGTCGGTGAAGACAAAATTTTATATCGGTCCAAGCAAACCAGGCAAGTTATGAAAAGACTATAAATCAGTCAAAAGAACAAAGGCAGGACATCTTATTAGTCCATTCAGTTATGAAAAGGTAATAAATCAGTCAAACGAAGTCAGTTATAATTTAGCAATTGGTTAATACAAGACTATAAATTAGTATAACTAACAAAGGTAAGATATGTTATTAGTCAAGTCGGTTGAAACAAGACCATATGGTAGTCCAACCAACCAAGGCAGGACATATTATTAGTCCATTTAGTTATGAAAAAACTATAAATCAGTCAATAAAACAAAGGAAAGACATTTTATTGGTCCATTCACTTATGAAAAGACGATAAATCAGTCAAAAGAAGTCAGTTATAATTTAGCAGTCAGTTAAGATAAGACTATAAATTAGTATAACTAACAAAGGTAAGATATGTTATTAGTCCAGTCGGTTGAAACAAGACCATATAGTAGTCCAACCAACCAAGGCGGGACATATTATTAGTCCATTTAGTTATAAAAAACTATAAATCAGTCCAACGAACAAAGGCAAGACATTTTATTAGTCCATTTAGTTATGAAAAGACGATGAATCAGTCAAAAGAAGTCAGTTATAATTTGGCAGTCAGTTAAGACAAGACTATAAATTAGTATAACTAACAAAGGTAAGATATGTTATTAGTCCAGTCGGTTAAAACAAGACAATAAAGTAGTCAAACATGTTAATAGTCCATTTAGTTATGAAAAGATGATAAATCAGTCAAACGAAGTCTGTTATAATTTAGCAGTCAGTTAGGACAAGACTATAAATTAGTATAACTAACAAAGGCAAGATATTTTATTAGTATAGGCAGTTATGACAATACCATAAATTAGTCCAGCCAACCAAGGCAAGACATGTTATTAGTCCATTTAGATATGAAAAGACTATAAATCAGTCAAACGAACAAAGGCAAGACATGTTATAAGTCCATTCAATTATGAAAAGATGAT
This sequence comes from Druon quercuslanigerum, assembly GCA_010014905.2. Taxonomy (NCBI): domain Eukaryota; kingdom Metazoa; phylum Arthropoda; class Insecta; order Hymenoptera; family Cynipidae; genus Druon; species Druon quercuslanigerum. Next base: position 22,429 of record JAAAKG020164161.1, read on the forward strand.
AAATCAATCAAACGAAAGAAGGCAAGACATGTTGTTAGTCCATTTAGATATGAAAATACTATAAATCAGTCAAACAAACAAACGCAAGACATGTTATAAGTCCATTCAGTTATGAAAAGATGATAAATCAGTCAAAAGAACAAAGGCAATACATGTTATAAGTCCATTCAATTATGAAAAGATGATAAATCATTTAAACGAAAAAAGGCAAGACATGTTATTAGTCCATTTATTTATAAAAAGATGATAAATCAGTCAAACGAAGTCGGTTATAACTTAGCACTCAGTTAAGACAAGACTATAAATTAGTATAACTAACAAAGGCAAGATATGTTATTAGTCTAGGCAGTTATGACAATACCATAAATTAGTCCAGCCAACCAAGGCAAGACATGTTATTAGTCCATTTAGATATGAAAAGACTATAAATCAGTCAAACCAACAAAGGAAAGACATTTTATTAGTCCATTCAGTTATGAAAAGACGATAAATCAGTCAAACGAAGTCAGTTATAATTTAGCAGTCGGTTAATAGAAGACTCTTAATTAGTATAACTAAACAAAGGCAAGATATTTTATTAGTCTAGGCAGTTATGACAATACCATAAATTATTCCAGCCAACCAAGGCAAGACATGTTATTAGTCCATTTAGATATGAAAAGACTATAAATCAGTCAAACGAACAAAGGCAAGGCATGTTGTAAGTCCATTTAGTTATGAAAAGATGATAAATCAGTCAAACGAAGTCAGTTATAATTTAGCAGTCGGTTAATACAAGACTTTTAATTAGTATAACTAACAGAAGCGAGATATGTTATTAGTCTAGTCGGTTGAAACAAGACAATAAGGTAATCCAACCAACCAAGGGAAGACATATTATTAGTCCATTAAGTTATGACAATACCCTAAATCAGTCCAACCAACAAATGCAGGACATATTATTATGCCAGACGATTAAGACAAGACTGCAAATTAGTATGACTAACAGAGGCAAGATATGTTATTAGTCTCGTCGGTTGAAACAAGACAATAAAGTAATCCAATCAACCCAGGCAAGACATGTTATTAGTCCATTTAGTTATGAAAAAACTATAAATAAGTCAAACAAACAAAAGCAAGATATGTTATTACTTCAGTCAGTTAAGACAAGACAATAAATGAGTCTAACCAACCAACGCAAGAAGTATTAATAGTAGAAGAGGTAAAGATGGGAGGAGAGATGTGGAAGATACTGGGGGCTTGTGTGAACCAAGATATGCATGAGAAATCAAAGGAGTTAAATAAATGATGGAAAAAAATAAAGAAAAGATTAGGCTTATAATAGGTGTGTATTTTCATACGTGAACAGATGGTAGAGGAGGAAGGGAACGGGAAGGCGAGAGAGAAGAAGGTCAAAAGATAAGGTACTGAATGGGACGCTTATCTCAAGCGGAAATATAGAGGGGTGTAAGGAAGGAGAATATACACGGTCAAGTGGAGATTAAGGGAAGATAAAGAGTGTAGGAAGTGGGAATTGATCAGGGCAAGGAAAAGAACAGTTTAGAGAAAAGGTAAGAAATATCAAATTGGGAGAGGGAAGTGTGGACGAGGGGATGTAAAAAATGATAGGAGAAGTAGCAAGAAAATTAGTCTACAAACAAAAATTAAATTATTAAAGAGGGGAATAGAAGTGGCTGGGATGAAGATTGTAAAGAGAAAAAGAAGGAGATCAGAAAGAATTTAAGAAATTGGAGAGAAGAAAATGTAATGGAAAACAATATAGCAGAAAAAAAGAGTATTTTGAGTTGTGTGATCAAAAAAAATAGGAAAAGAATAAAATGTTTTAGGAAGAGGTGGAGAAGGCTAAGACAGAAGAAGAGGTATGGAAGGTGATAAATAGAGAAAGAAGAAGAAAAAAAAGAGTAAACTAAGTTATCCCTCAAACCGGCTTGAAACCACGACCACAACTGACACCACCCTATCTTCAGATGAAGTCGGGTCCTGAATCTAAGAACCCACGCATCCTGGCTTGTATCAAAATCTTAATTTTTTTATATTATGAGACTTGGTGATCAGGAAATAAATTCTTGACAAAGCTTTTATTTTAAATCAGATTTTTTTTTTATTCTTCTGTTACAAATAATTGTATACATATCCGGATTAATGTGGAGGACGATTCGGAGGATGACCTTGAGGCCACAGATTAAAAGGATGCCCTTGCTGATCATTAGGGAATAGAGTATAAGTATTTTCATAATTAACAAAAGGACCTTGATCATCATGAAACAAATGATTCTGTGGACCAATAGGAGTCTGTTGATAGAATTGATTCGGTGGAGCAACATGAGTCTGTTGATAGAAGTGATTCTGTGGAGCAACATGAGTCTGTGGATAGAATTGATTCTGTGAAATAAATTGAGTCTGTTGATGGAATTGATTATGTTCGTTCAATTTTTGATATATCGCCAATTGCTCCCTTAGATACTTTTCCTCGTTTTCCCAATGTTCGAATTCCTTTGGCGGAAATTTTTTAATTACAATTGTTTTAGTATTTAATTCATATTCTGGTCCAGGCAGACATACGAAGTGATCTTCAACTGGTCTCTTGCAGTAAGCTGTAAATGAGAAGTATTTTGGTCAAATCTATACTGAAATAAGCATTTTAATTCAAACAGTAGTTGAAGAAAATAATCAAGAAGTGTACAGTATGGTGGTTCGAAAAAAAAAATTAGGAAAGGTTAGCAAGTAGGTGTAGAGGGAGTATAGGAAAAAAATGCCTTTTTTTTTAGAGGAAAATAATTTAAAAATAATTTTAAATATATTCACAAAAAAGGGTTCTGCAGTCTATTAGCATGGTAATTATGCATCAATATAACATCAAAACATTTTATTTAACAGAAAACACTATTAAATTAATTTTTTGTCCTTAAGAAAAGAAAAATTTTCGATGCACTGTAGTGTCTAGCGATTAATCAGATTTTTTCAATAATAAAATAAAAATTTGTAAAGTATTTTTTGATTTTATTAATTGTTAACAGAAAAAATATACGTACAATGAGCTTTGTCTTCTCGATTGAAATGAGTTTCCATGAAATTTATGTCCAGCTCTCTGCACCTACGTACGAAGCCATCCCTATCAGAGCTTTGGGTGCAGGCCTCTGTAAAGAAATTTAATGATTTTTTATATCAATTATATGCAAAAAAAAATCTAGGCAATAAAATAGATGAATCCTTAACGAAAACAGATTAGTCCTCAGCCGACAAGTTCTATGCTTTTGTTTTAAAATGATCAAAATTCTACCAAACGAAAAAAAAATTTCAACAAAATTACTCAATTTTCGAAACAAAAATCGATTGTAGTTGAATTTACAACATTTTGATTTTGCAACAATTGATCATTTAAATTTTATACGGTCATTCTAATATCCACCCCCAAAAATGAGCTATTTTTGTGATCTTTTTAATAAAAATATTGAATTTGAATATTTTGAACTTTATTGTGCAACGGGACGTTTTGTATGCATTTCATGAAATACGTATGAAATTAAACTCACTTATAGCTGCTTTCAAATCCATTTTTTTATTTCGACTGATTTTAAGTACGAATGCTCGTTCTATTCTGTTTTTTATTTGCATTCCTGTTAATCGCTTTTCCTCTTTTACTTTTTTAAGTGCCTCTAGTATTTCTTCTAAACTCATGGGTCTATGAGACCCACTAGAACTACTAGCACCAAAATTTATATGAGCATCATTAGAACTACTAGCACTAGCACAATTGTAAAAAAGGTAGCACAGAAAGACAAATAGTAAAAATCGCATTGCTGTTATTATTAACAAACTTTTTAATAAATTAAATTTTATTTAGCGTAACACAATAAGTGAATATCCTTATATTTTTCTCGCTTTATATACAAAAACTATCCCTACCTTTCTAGCAAACTTGTTGAATTGGAAACATTTACTAAGAATAGAAAATTTCCTTATTGAGATAAAAAATTTCACATCCAATTCATGGGAACCGTTTTTACAAAAAAAAAAAGCGGAATTGGGTCAAATAAATGTTGTCAAATACAGTCGCTATTTCTCTTTACTCTTTTAAAAATTGTTTGCTATTTATCAAAATTCTAATAAATAGAAATTAAAAAATTTTTAAGATATAAGGAAAATTTTAAAATCCTAAGGAGTTTTCAAGATTGCTAAAATGTCTCACAGGATTTCATAAGATTATAAACAAATGAGAAAGAAATTTTAAATTCTAATGAATTTTAGAGGTGTTCAAAAAGTTTGGAAGAATTACGAAAGATTTCAAATAATTATTGAACATATTTTAAGGTATTTTTTAAAATTCCAAGAAATAAAAGCAGAAAATAATATCCTGTTCCCTCAAAAATTATAATTATTGATCGAGCTTTGTTGAAATTATTATTTAAATTAAATAAGCATCGGCTTGAATAATTTGATACAATAACGCCATGGTTTAAAATTGTTAACACTTTCGAAACCGTAAGTAGGTCGTGATGTGAAGTCGCAAACATAACGCTATGTTTTTCAAATATAAGCAGCATTAGATCCTTTTTTAATTTTAAAACGACGGGTGATCAGTGAACTTGAAATTATTTCTACACATTCAGGGTCTTCATGCTCTACTTTTCCACAGAAATCCGTTTTAGATTTTCAAGATTTGTTGGATGCATATTTTTTTTATTTTTTATTACAAATTTTAATTATTTAGTATTCCAACAAGTATAATTTGTTTTTAATTTTGATTCTGCAGATAAACAGAAAGATATTTATTGAAAAAATGGAAAGTTTTTACTAAAGCAATTACGAAACTTCAGATTTTGTCTTTTTAAATTTCTTGAAACTTTCCAGAAATTTTGAAGAGTTCCCTTAAATACTTAAAATTTCTTGGGATTTTTAAAAATTCCCTAAAATCTTTCAAATACTTTATAATGAAAAATAAAATGATTTGAAACTTTAAAAAATAATTTGATTTTTTCTTGGAAATTTGAGGATTCGATAAAAATATGAAAATCCTTTAGAATTCCTTTAAATTTTTGAAATGTATTTAAAATTTCTGTGAATTTTTTACAAATATTCTAAAATCTTTGAAATCTGTTGGAATACTTTAAAATTTGTTTAAATATATTCATTGTCATCTTTTGGAATTCCTTCAAATTGTTAAATCATATTTTAAATTTTATTAAATTTTTTAATAAATACTAAAAATTGTTGAATAACTTTGATAATTTGCAAATATCTTAAACATTGCTTGTAATTTTTCAGAGTTTCTTCAAATATTTACAATCTTTTAAAATTCCTTCAAATTATTGAAATTTACTCAAAGTTTCTGGGAATTTCGAAAAATACCCTAATTTATTATTTACATCGCATAAAAAATTTGAAAATCCTGTGGGACTGTTTGAATATCTTGAAAATTGTTTATAATTTTAAAAAATGCCTTAATATGTTTAAAATCCTATAGAATTTCTTCAAATGTTTAAAATCTATTTACAAGTTCTTGGATTTTTTTAAATATCCTACTTTTTTTTTAAATATAGAAATCTTATGAAATTCTAAAAAACTTTTTTTTTTAATAATTCAAACTTTATCCTAAAATCTTCTGAATCTTTGGGAGTCTTTTAAAACTTTTTGAATATCTTTAAAAATTCGTGCAATTTTTAAAAATTTCCTAATTTTTTTTCAATCTAATGACAATTTTTGATACATTTAAAACTTTTAAAATATCTTGACAATTCCTTTGAATTTTGTAATGCATCTTAGAATTTTTTTAATTTTTTTGAATCTTTTAATTCCTTTGAAGCTTTTCAAATATCTTAAATATTCCTTAAAATTTCAAAGAATTGCTTAAAATATTTAAAATCCTTTAAAGTTTCTTCAAATTGTTAAAATTTGATACGAGCCGGGTAAGGACGATTTCGACTTGTTCAAGAAGGGGGCCGGTTCCAAGAGAAACGTGACCCGTTGTAGAGAGCCGGTCTTAACTAAACCGTGACTCGTCCGCCTGTTGACTCGGCGCTCCGTCGGGCGTCTTGGGCTGCGAGGGCCGGTTCCAAGGAACCGTGACTCATTGCGGTGCTAACTAGAGATCCGGGCTGGAGTACGACTCTGCTGGTTGTCCTTTGTCGTGGTCAGTGGTGCTTACAGGCTTGTAGTCCGCCAGTCAAAAAGGGGGGGGGGGGGGTGCTGGGAACGGAATGGAAGGAAGGGTGGAGTGAGCCGGTGTCGAGAAACCGTGACTCGGGATGGAGGGGGGGGAAGAGCCAGG
>JAAAKG020164172.1:0-28690 GCA_010014905.2 Druon quercuslanigerum
TATATAATTGTATTAATATCAATATTCTATAAAACTGAAAAACATAACCTACAAATCGACGGATATAAGAAATTAAGAATCGTGATGCTAAATTTTTCAAACTTATGTCAACTCAATATCGTGAAATAAATTTAGATCAAACATCCGGCGAAAGGAATCGCTTCCACCACTCCACCTCACAGAGCATAACACTGTGTATATATAATGCTAATTGCAGAGTACCATTTCTCTGCAACAAGAATTAACCTTGGTAGATGTGAGTGGTAGAATTTACGCAAGGTGTCGTTTCCCTCGGACTTGGGCTATAAAAAGTCACGTACTGTCAATTTTTTTTACATTTTTTCGGCAAAAACAATAAAAGTGTAGTGGCGTACCCCAAATCCAAACAAAAGGGAACCCTATCTAGAAAGTAAGTAAATGGAATAGATTGTATAACTCAAGCGTGACATCATCGAATTAATTTTACATCGTGTAGTACAAAGTTCTCCTGATTATTATTTACAAAAATACGATTTACATGCTCTACTTTATAATGATATGAAATTGGGGGGAGGCGGCCCACTGGAGTTTTTCTGATTTCAACTGGGGTTCAATGCGCTAATAGTAACGCTTTCTATGTTTTTTTTTGCTCGCCTGTTACCAATAGTACCAGTAAAAGATGAATATATTTCAGCAAGAGCAGTTTTATTCTTCAATTATGCGAAAGCGTCACCATTAGATCTGGATAGTACAATTTGTTCTTGGCGTGGTATGGACACAAAAAGATTTGTTTTTGCTAATAATTGAATTGGTTTATTTGTAGGAAACGTGTATGTTCGAAGCTTGAAAAGCCGATTCAGATTATTGTACGAGGTCAGCTAAATAAACTGAAACTGTTCCATTTTTTATTAAATTTCGCCAAAACATTAAATCATGGTAGGTGTGTTCATACTCCTGGCAGGAGAAGACCTCGACCTTTCACGAAAGGAAGGCTCAGTAGGAGGACACATGGTCCTAGAATGAGGTCTGCTTGAAGCAGAAGATCTGTCCAGTGGACTTTGTATTTCAGGAGTGTATGATGATCTATTAAGAGGAACAATATGAATTGTGTCATCATTACGTAAGCAATCCAATTCGGAATTTATAAATGAAAAATAAACGGGAAATTAATGTTCTTTGTAAGCATGACGGTATATCATACACTTTTTGTAGAAAAATTGCGAAGCAAGACCTTAAAGATTAAATTGCTAAATTTTCAAGAGATGGAATAAAAACTCTCAAATTTTTAGGAATTATTATTAAAAAGGCTTAAATTTTGGTACTTTGGAAAATGACGAGTCAAGTTTTTAATTTGAAATCTTTAAAATTAAAGAAATTTTGAATGTTAAACATCATAATTCGCTCGCTTTGTAGTTTGTAAATTGATGTTAAATAATATTTCTTCGATTGTTTTTGGGTCCTTTGTGCAACGTACGCGGGTAACCACATTAAAAAGGGCCTGTATGGCGGGTTCTAGTTTTATTTCGTTTATACTGAATCTATGGGAAAGCTTTTAAAGCACTAAATCCTTGAATATCTTTATATTCAATGCCTAAAGAAAACTTTTTCTGAAGAAACTTCAGATTTATGATTGAATTTATATATCATGTGTCACGCAGCCATTTGCCTATAAGTAGGCAAGGTCCTATAGGCCGCTCACAAAGGGAAGAAGATAACATAAAGGAAACATAAGCCTCAGGGCGCCAGCTTTCTTAAAAGCAGTCTTAACCCCAATTTACAGAGGGCGATACTAAAATGACGATAACGATACGGAACCATACTATAATTTATTAAATCAAACACAAAAGGCCCAAACTTTCCCAAAACACTAGCTCAGTCCTTGAGTAGAGAGGATGGGTACTTAAATAAAATTTGGCAAGACGCTTTTAGTATCAAAAAAACATGTCTATTATATAAAAAAAAGGTAAAACACTCCGAAAGAATAACACTTTTTACAAAGAGGAAATAACCCAGAAAGAAGAACGAAAAAGAAGCTAACGCTTAATCTAACAAGGTCACGGGGGACCTGTCACGTGCCCGGCGTTTCGATCACCGCAAGAGGGGACCTACGAAAAACGAGGTGAACAGAGAAATTCACGCGCTAATTACAATATAGGAATCCCTGCGGCAAAGACAGAGAGAGAGAGCGATGATCCATTGTTCCGTTATCTGCCTCGACGCTATCACCTCTACTCACTTCCTTCCTTTTTTCCCGCCGGTATGTCGTTTCCTTAGGCGCGGATTTCTTCTTCCTTTGAATTCGAACCCTCGGACTATAGACTGCCTGGGGGGTGGCTGACTCCTGGCCGTTGGTTGGCGGATGAAAACAAGCTGCTGCAGGGGGGAAGAGGGGGGTCCGCCGACCCTGGGTTATTCCTAGGCTTATTTTAGGAATAACCCTTAACGGTACAGACAAAATAAGATAATTGAATGTGGCGAAAATGCTTGTCCACTGACGGACTTTGTGGTGATTTAGCCCTGGGTTATTCCTAGGTTTATTTTAGGAATAACCCTTAACGAGAATGATTTCAGTTGAACGAAATTACCTAATAATTGTGTGTTTCGGCAATTCACTCACAGTCCACCCTCACCAGGAACGAGCCTTGGATATATGGATGTCCTTGAAAATATATAACAAAAATAAGGGCGAAACCAGATTATCTTAAGTTACTAAGTTTACAATATTAGCCATGGAGTGCCGAATTATACCCTAAGTGTTGTACCACCGCGCAATTTCTAAGCTTTTATTTTTAATGAATCGCTCATTGTGATTGTGATAAACTGCAACATAACGATCTAACGATTGTTTAATTTCTAAAAGAAGTCTAGAATTTTTTAATTTTTAACGTTTCCAGTTTAAATAAATTAGTTTTAAAAGCTTCAAACTAGAAAGGATATTATTTTCAATGTGATTAGAATAATTGAACCATCATAGTTGATAATTACAGTTTCCAATGCACATTTCAGGCTTAGTTCAATCTTTAAGCCTTGAAACTAAAGATTTTTGCCACTTTAAATTGTATAATTTTAGATGTAAACATAATTCAGTTTGAATTAGAAATCTCAAAATTGTGCAGTATCAGTCATTGGAATCATATCATAGTTATCTAGTTTTACACTCTCTGTGCAGTATAATGCACCATTATTGGCTACTAAGTGATTTTTAGTTTTAAATTAGGTTGGCATTAACTTAATTTTGTACTCTGCCGAGCACAATATGAAAGTATAAAAATTAAAAAACATTTATTTATAAATAATACAATTATAGTTGCTTAGAATTTCTAATTTTCTATTTAATAAAATTTAAATACGTAAATGTTTTATTTTTAACTTTTTGAAAAAACTATCAAATATTTTGTGTCTTGCTTCATTCAAAAATTCAGATTTACTTATTGCTAAATGTTTTTTAATTATATTTTAAGATGCATTATGAAATACCAAGACAAACAAAGTTAAAAAAAACATTTTAATGAAAAAGAAGATATAATTTCGAGATACATTAGCGCCTAGAAAGCTTGATTGCAAAACATTATATTGACGAAAAATGAGGGAGGGGGGTTCGCTTAAGGGACACGTTTGCTGTATTTTGGCAGTGATTAAAAATTTAAAATAAGGTTAGCTCAACCGAGGCTAATTTATGAAAAATCAAGAGACTTTTAGAATAGCGCTTTGATGAAAATTTAAATATAAACGCGAAGTTTTTTAAATCATTTAAAATGACCCGCATATAATTCTGAAGTTTTTGACAGGGTAAATTTTAACTTACCTGTCACTTCGGGCTTATATAACTGATTAAACGGCTAACCGACCAGATCCAGAACCACCAGGAACGAAAGTCATCCCGGCCAAGAGCATCCATCAAAAGTTGTTTTATTTCTTTTATTAATGATTTTATATGCGCTTGATTTCATGTCCTACTAACCTCCACTTGTCAATCTCGGAGAATAACAACAACGCAATGAAGGCAAGGTATGAGTCGTCACGTCAAGGTCTTGCATAATTTATCAGTGCCCAGGGTAAAGGATCTACAGCAACCATAATCCTTGCACCCTACGCCTTTAGTTTCCGATCCGGATACATGATGGCAGGCCAAAATCTACGGCTATCCCTATCTTTGACATCCTATGCTTTTGGTTCCCGAACCCAACACGAGATGGCGGGCCTCAAAACAACTGAGCCATGGATTCCTCATTCGGTCTTAGGCTCGCAATTATCTTATGTCGTTTTCATAAGACTTAACTCCACAGAGCCAAAACCAATTATGCTATTACGATCTTACGAACTAGGCCTGGTCTATGCCATTTTAAACTGGAGCAGCGCCATATTGCCTGGATAATTGACGTCATTGGGGGATTCATGCAACAAACGATCGGAAACTTGGCAAAGGTGGGCATCAATGGGAATTGGATGGACTATACACTGGACCAGAACTTCGAGATTCGACACTCCAATGAGCGAACGCCGAGTAATAGGATATTGTAAACGGTTAAACTCTGTAACATACGTATATTGTGAACCTACGTTAATCATGGTCTTGTATACATAAAGCCTTTCATTGGGCATTATATGTTCTTCGAATCAATAAAAGACTTTATGAAACTAAGTTCCAAAACTTCGGAAGGTATTTTGAAACAAATGCGCATGCGTGCGCTGGTCAGGGTGAATTCATTAATTGTCACGTTAGCGTAGCGCTACATGCTTCATACTCGTATTTGCGTTTTTATTTTACTGTTGTTTTAAATTTCATTATATAGGAACCTTTTTCAAGTGACTAGTCAAGTTTAATCCGTTGTTCAACTTCAATACTATTTGAACTTTCCCGCTCGAAGTTGAACCTCGGAAAAATTACCAGGACTCGTGAAACTTTCAAATCGGTAAAGTTTCACGAAGTAACGTGAACTATGTTTAACTCCGGAAAATGATACGCTATGTTGCGCCATGTAAAGGTTATTTACGTAATTACTAGTTATTTTACCGATATTTATGAAACCTCTTTCGTTAAAAGGTTTCATGAAGCACGGAAGTTAGATTTAGATGTTTATGCTTACGATTTGTTACGACGATCATTTTATTTGCGTTATTTATGTCGAAAAGTAGTACATAGCATTATGAGAAGAAATTTAGTTCACAGTCCCTCTACTAGGCGCGCCTTGGTTAAAGTCGGAGAAATTTATTTATGTATTGATGTAAGTAAGATTTAACATTAATTATTGTGGTCCCGATGTTTGTTAGAACCACGATAAGTTCCTAATAATGGTGACGGCCAATGTATTCAAAAATTATATTTCAGTTCATGTTTTCTCCGTTAGTTTCGCGCCGACTTGCGTGATTGTTCGAAAAATTCACTCACTCTCGTTCTGGTCTCTCAGAAAGATGGGAAAAGAGCAGAATTGCCATCGATACACCAAAGCTCTTATGACAAAAAGAAAAATTCTCAACATATTGGGATTATAATAGTATCAACTAAACAAATGTCTAAGGTAACTCTTTCTATTTTTCGGCAAGCCAAGCAATGGGGATCTTAATTCCCCTCAGGGGCTTAACTCCAATCCAGCCCATTGCTTCGTTTGACCTCTTCAAGTGCTTTCTTTTTGCGTAATTTCGAGAAGATGTCGAGTCAGTGTGTGAGTTTTTTTTTAATTCTTTTTCGCGCCGTCTGATTTGGGTAGGGCCGCGATCAAATCTTGAAAACGCCGCTTCGTCTTGTGTCTTTCCGAGCTTTTTGTAGTCGACCACGTGGTCAAGGTTTAAACCAACCATTCAAAAATGTAACTTCATTGCGATTTTATTCTCTTTCTTTGAATCGGCGTCTATGATTTCCGTTTTGTACCGATGTTAAAGTCTCGGTTATACCCAGTGGGTGAAATCTGACATGAGAACTTCCGGAATAGCGTAAATACAGGAAGAAGCGGCCTTTCATAAAGTAGCGGGCGCTGATATCGCCTCATAGTTGTGTGTGCCGTGTCTGTGCACAATCAGCTGAGTCGTACACAGTCGAACGCGAAAACCACAATAGACACCGGGTGACAACAAAATACCACTACTTGTATTTCTGCAAACAAATGTGTTGTAGAACGTAGGGTAAGAGGTACATTTATTGGCATTATTCGTTATTATTGATATAATTGCGTCAATAATAACTGATAAAAACAGGGAAGTTTCGGGTAAGAAACTACATGCGATTGTTAAAAAATATTTAAGTCAGTTACTGCATATTAGGATGGTCCGAAAATAAAACAGTTTTAAAAATCGAAAATAACTAGTGCTGAAAAGTTGCTGAATTCTATTACAAATAAGAATCTTTTATTACTGTTTAAAATAAAAATAGTTCTACGGTGTTTCATGTAATTTCTACGGTCCAACGGTGTAGCATTTAATTTCAAAAACTTGACAGAAAAAAACAATTGCCATAATTTTCGTCCTCATAGGAAGGTTTCTTTGAATTCTTCAAATTAAAAATTTTTAACCTCGTTTCCACACCGTAGGACTATATTTGATTTCAAAAAGTCATCGAAGATTCTTATTTGTAATAAAGCATAATACATTTTCAGCATTATCCATTTCGATTTTTGAAAAAGTTGTATTTTAGGACCAACTTGGTGCATACGTAATTTAATATATTTTTAACACATCAATTTCTTGCTTAAATCATTTTCAAGTGCCAATAAATCTATTTCTTAGTCTGAATTATAATAAAAAATAATTAGGCGTATTTAAATTTTCCCGGCATACGTCGCCATATTGAATTTTAATTCAAAACAATTCTTTCATAGCTTAGAGGTCGCTTAAATAGGGCTCCACATTTTAACTCAGAGAATGCACCCACTGGTTATACCACTGTTTCGAATTACATTTCTTTCTTTTTCTATAACATTCAATGGCCGTTGGATTTCTAAGATACCCACCCCCTGAGATTTTCGTCCTGATCCTTTCCTTTTTTTCTCTTGTTTTCAGGTTGTTTTCTTTTAAAAAGAAAAGGGAATATTCAATAGGGTTTATTTGATTGTCTTTCCTGTTCCGCTACTTAACCCTAATAATTGCCAATCTAATTTCGACTTGTTTTGCTCATATGTATTTGATGGTCTGGCTGGCGCCCACTTAAACTTATTGTCCTTACGAAATATATACGTATATATCGTTATTAACCATAACCGCCATTGAACACGTGGGGGAATAAACCACCAATCGCAAGTTATCAAATAACATATAATGGTTTCATAAATAGCGTTTTCGTTTTTTATTCTTATTACGAAAATGATAAGATTTTATCGCTTAAATATCTAAAAGCTAATTTGCTTTGGACAAAAATTCTTCTAGGGCTTCCAGTTTGGCCTTTGTGTCCCTTTTCGCCGCACTGATACGACAGTTGACCCATCCCCTCTAGATGCACTCTATTTAAAGCAGTTCGATTTGCTCTACTATGGCCAGAGGATAACCTCTGCCGAGCTTGTTCAGGTCCCGATTTATCGCTGCTTCAACCTCTGCTCTGGTAGTATAACTGTCTAGATCTCTTATTCCAGCAAAGGTTCTCGGTACTACATTTTGGAGTTTACCATTCTACCCTAGAACGTTCTTTATGGTTTCTGTGAATTCGGCACAGTTCTTTGTATCTCGTCCAATCTCGAGAAACATACATCTATCAACATGCGCTTCCTGATCAAGACCCGAAGGGGCTAGATTCTAATCCCATACTGCGACTGACATCTCAGCAGTGCAAGCACACATCACCTTCTCGCCACGTCAGCGGGTTAGGCAAATGTAGTTCAGAGCACCCCAGTTGACCGCAGTAGGAAACGATCGTCGTTTTTTCTCGGTGCATCCTTGACCCAGTCTGTTTAGTCCACGCGGCACATTTTACTTTTTTTTATTCATGAAACATACCATATTTCCAGTTTATGAACGTCTTTAGTGTTCTTCAAAGACATGCAATAACAATGTTTATTTCAAAAACTTGCAACATGTATCTAAATTTGATGCTACGTGAGCCGCAAGCTTTAAATCCGAGTGAGGTGGTATTCCATTTTGAGATTAGATGCAACAAAATTCATTCCAGTGTTTTTACCATGTTCTACATGATTCACATGTTCCTCTGCAGTAAAAATCATTAGTTATTATTATTTAAAAGTGAAATTAATAAATTTCTTTTTTAGCGGACAGATCAAAGCTGCATTTAAACACTTGTTAATAACGACATTCTCTTTATTATTATTGTTAATTACAACTTACTTGTAGCGTTGCATATTTCACACTCATATTTTATTTTACTCAAATTAATGATTTTCAGGATTGTGGTTTACATGCTCTACTTTATAATAATATAATAGTGACCGAAGGCGGCCTACTTGAATTTCCCTGCTTTCAGCTGGGGTCAATGCGCTAACAGTACCGCTGCTCATGTTTATTTTTGCTCGTTTCATATTATGAACAGTAGAATTATGTGCATATAGTCCAGCAAGAACAGTCTTACTCTCCAAAATTGCGAAAACGTCACCATCGGATGTCGCTAATACAATTTGTTCTTGGGTTGGTACGGGTAAATAGAAATTTCTTCTTTCTAATAATTTAATTTCTTTATTTGCAGGGAAAGTGTATTCACGAAGCTGGAACAGTCGATTCGGATTAGTATTGGGAGTAAGCCGAATGAACTGAAACTGGTCAAGTTCATATTCAATTCCGTCAGAAGAAACAATCGTGGTAGGTTTGGTCATACATCTGGCAGGAGGAGACCGTGGCCTTGAAAGAAGAGGACTCGCAGAAAGGGGAGAACGGGGCCTTTTACGATGAGAAGGCTCAGCCGGAGGATACCTGGCCCCTAAATGATGTCTGTCTGAAGAAAAAGACATATCAGGAGAATCTTGTCTGCGAGGAGAATGTTGTCTTTTAGGAGCAGAAGATGAAGAACTGTCACGAGGAACGCCAGGAATACGGTCGCGATTCGGTAAACGGTCAAATTGTGAACTTATTTCTGAAAAATAGACAGTGAATTAAATTTTTCTTTAAGTATGCTTTAATAATTTAGAAAATCAAAAAACAATTTTTTTCTTTTACGTTTCCGATATTGACAGAATTTGTAATGTTAATCATCGTAATGCACGCGCTTTGTAGTTTTCGAATTACTGCAAAAAATATTTCTTCGATAATTTCTTAGTTCCTACAATAGTAATTCTTTCATTTCTAAACAAAGTTTAGAATTGTTTAATTTTTAAAATTTTTAGGTTTGAATTTATTGTTTTTAAATGTTCTCATTAAAAAGCATGTTATTTTTAAAGTGATAAGAATAAGTGGGCCTTGAAGTTTGAAAATTAGTTTAAAATATACCATTTTTAATTTTCGTACTTTTATATGTAAAAAAGAAATAATTTTAAATTAAAAATAAATTTTTTTGCAGTTTTAATCATTGGAATCAGATGATGATAATCTTGTTTGGTCTTCTTTTCTTTTTTGAAGATTAAAACGAATAAATCATTTAAAATTCAAAGTTATTTAATTTGGTAACTCTCATGATTGATAATAATTTTACAGAAAATATTAGAAATTAAACTATTTAAAATTAAAAAATCAAAAACTATGTATGAATATACTCTTAGAATTAATTCTTAAACGATTTATACAGTTGACCGAATTCGTTTCAAATCATGCAGGCTGAACACGTTCAAGTAACAAAATCGACTGCGGATTAAATATGTCGTCCCTTAAAGGCTTTTAGACTGCACCTATTTGACCGATTAGACAGAAAATTTTTGTTGGCAAAGTTACGAGTACTTGAAATTTTAAAACTTGTAGTACGCTGTAGTGTCGAAACTGAGGGATACTATACTTTTTCCTATGATTCTATTAGTTCTTTCCATTCTTTTTCAAAATTCACAACAAAATTTGGAAAATTCCTAAAACTGACAAAATGACGGCTTTTTTTCTGAAAATTTAAAAACTCAATTTTCTCAAAAATGTGTCAAATACGTGTAGTCTAAAAGCCTTTGAAAAACAAAATATTGCTTTTGCAGCCGATTCTGTTAGAAATAATTTAATATTAAAAAATTGGTTTGTTCATGTAACTTAAATTGATAAAAATCAGATATATAGTGATGTACTATGTTATTATTTTTTAATTTTCAATTGAAGCAAGATATCTGGTATTGCTAATAGATAAAAAAATAATTTTTTAGAGTTATGGATAGACAAAATCTATTCCATAATGATTTCTTAAGCATAATAAAGATGCGATAAAGATATTCGTTTAAAGAACTTATCTATGACCGACCTATTGTTTCTTATCACTTTCGTTTTTTATTCTCATCAGTAAAATGATAAGATAATATTTCGTGGATGCCTTAAATCTTACGAATATTTTTTGATTTAAAAAAAAGACATGATAATGTTGAAACTAAGCTTTTATTTACGAAAATTAAATAAAAATAAATTGTGTGGCGATGATTGAGGGGATAATTAAATAGCATTTTCCTCAGAACTGATATCCCGCATGAGATTTACCTTTTAAGTTTTCTTTTTTATTTTGCTTTCTTTGCTATATACGTTAATAACTTATGAAATAATGTAATAAAGAAAAAATTTATCTTAATGTTCTTAAATAATCTTATAAAGAAGTTGCATTTTTTATGATTTGCTATTATTAGTTGCCGCAGTTTATATGCTCAAGCAATTTATTAGGCGGCAATTATTATTATAAAATTTCAATAACCTTGGTGTCAAAGGTTAATATTGACCAAAAATAGAGGAATTTATTTTTTTGAAAGCCTCGCGAAATGGGAATGATTTTTGCTTGCAAAAGAACATTATTATTTTGGATATATTTTATAAATTATGTTATTATTTCGTAATAATTTTGGATAAATTATTATTCTTGGAAAGGTAGAAAAAAGTTTAACTTATATAATAATTGCAGAACTATATTTACCAATATAATTAAGGAAATCCACCAGGATGAAAACCAGGTTATAAGCGATCCTCATTTTTTTAGTTAAAGGCAAAACTAACAAATGCGTGAAGAAAAAATTTGGATATCACTGTATCTAATGAATATTCTGGAGTCTCATTAGTCTATTTTAATAGTACCTTCATCGCTATCTTATAGATTATCGGCACAAAACTTGTCCCTCCGAGATGTTCATATTTGTATTTCATGAATCAGCCTCAGAAGGAAAACATGGTTATATCAACTAAGGCTAATTTGTAAGGAATCAAGTCATGTTTGAAACAGCGATTTGCTAAAAATTGAAATCGAAACTCAAAATTTGTATAACGATATAAAAATGTTCCCGGGGACGGTGTTTTTAACAAGAACAGAATTCATTTGAAATATTAAATATGCAAAAATATTGCTTATTTGAAACCTTCTAATTCTGACAGAACTCGTAATTCTAATCACTTTTTTTTTACTCTTATCACTAGAATGATAAGATTTTATTGCTTGAATACCCAGAAGCTGATTAGCCTGAAAAACAATTTATCTGGAACTTTGTATTATCAAAGTATCGAAAATTAGCTTTTTATGCGTAAAATATTTAACAATAGTTGTTAAAATTAAAAGAGGTAATAATCATTTTTGTGTTGAAAAGAATAATATTATTTAAAATTAATTTTCTTTACAAAAATTGGATGCTAAAAAATTTTTATCACAATGCTTGTGTTAAAAATAAAATACTTTTTCGTCGAGACCTGATGCCCTACATGAAATTTTCCTTTTAAGCTTTCATTTTTAACTTACTGTTTTTTGACATGGTGAGAGGAAGAGCTGCAAGAAATATTCATAATAAAAACAGAAAATCAAGGAACTTTTTCTTTTCGAAGAGCTGGGCGAGGTTTTTTATGTACAGCAACGCGAAAGTTGTAGAAAAAAATGTAAATGATTTTTCAGGACACTTCTTTCAGGCAAAGGAAGAAATTTTGAAGCCCAAACTTTATCAATATATAGTATATAACGAGCTTATTCCTGGAATTCAAGGAATTTATGGAATTTCGGATATGTGTGGTTTTCTAGAAGTTACGGAATTAGAGGAATTTACGAAATTCATGTTGTGCCCGAAATTCACGGATTTCATAGAATTCGCAGAATTCAAGGAGTTTACTGAGTTCACAGAATTACCGGAATTTTAAGAATTTACGGAATTCACCAAATCTACAGAATTCATGGAATTTATAGAATTCACGGACTTTATAGAATTCACGGACTTTATAGAATTCACGGAATTCTATAAATAGCGCTATAATAGCGCGTAACTTACTAAGATACGGGCCTCTTCCGTTCAGTAGAGAAATGCGGCAATGCTCAGACTGACTTCGTTCGTTCAGTAGAAAAGACCGTAAAGGTAAGACTATGCGTTCTTTGTGTAGAACGAGTAATAGTCTATTATTGAATTTAAATAACAATAAATAAAATAATAGTAAGGTTGTAACTAATTTCGAAGAAATTTGGTCTTTAGAGCCGAAAATATAAATGTTGAGGTTTAAGAAAATACTGAGTTTAAATTTAGATCAAAAACACTGAAATTAAATGAAAACTGACAATCCCATTGCTGCCACCATATCATCTGTTACGTCCCGAGCATAAGGCGAGGGTAGTTTGGTAATGGAATAGGTAAGGGAGGTTAAGGGCTGAATAAGTTCTATTTTGAAAGGGTAAGAGAAGACTAGCAACGGAATTCTACTGGGTGTTTTCAGTTTATGTGCACGTATTATTTCGAAATCGACTTGAACGACGACCGAAAGCCGAAGGGACTTAGTTTGCACTTAGAGACGATGAAGTAAAAAGGTACGCGACTTTATACAATGCGGTTCTTCGTTAAGGAATATTTCACGTTTGCTGAAAATGATCGCGACTTAATCGAAGCGTTTTTTACATGTGAAGATTTAAGTTGACAAAGTAGGTGCGGATAAAGTCTAGCTGACTATAATTCCAACATTTTTATAATTTTCATTTTATCGCCTTTTTGGCTGTGTTGCTTTCGTCATAACTTCTTTTTAATTTTGTTTCTCTTCTCTTCCTTTTTTTTGACAATATATTAGGTTTAATTTCTATAGGCCGATACATTCGAGACTTTCTTCTATCGCATAGCTAATTTTTAAATTTCACGGGTTCTTGGTGATGGTAGCTGAGATGTGGATGTTTGCAGGTCTTATTTTCTACGATATCTCTTTTTTAGTTCTTTTGGTTATTGCAGGATTTTTCTTTTGTTTTTATAGCTTTAGTGTCAGTTAGACGAGAAAAAAGTTCCTTGCTACTTTGCTTAAAGAAATTTTCGCAATGACGTGTGTAACGGCAGTCAGCGGTTTGACCATGGTCAAATGGACTTCCTTGACCGCAGCTGCACACACTTGCCGGGTTAATCCTCCAAATATGTGGGGTGAACATTCTTTTCTGTTCTGATTTCCATGTTTTATTCCTGTTTTTATTAGTTCGAGCCAATTTAAAATGTTTTCTTTTTTCTGTTTTAGCATTCCTGGCTCCGGCCATACATTTTTTCTCTGTGGCCGGTATATCCTCATGATCGAGAGGCAGGTCCAATGCAAGTGTCAAATGCAACGCTCCTGGGCGACAATGAATGTAATCCTTGGTGTCATGTTCATTTTTATTAATATTATTTTTTAATGAATGCCTATAAAAACTTTAATATATTGTTTTCAAACCAGAACACCTGCTTTTTCTTTATAAGTTGTTAATTTTCTCTTACTGGTGTTTTTGTTTTATATACTTTGTATTTTTATTTATTCACTATTATTATTATTAGTCACAAGCAGCTGGATAGAATTGTTTCTTATTTCTCCTCTTCTACATCATCTTTTTTTAGGTTTCTCGTTTAAAGGTTTATTTTATTTAATTTTAGCGATAGTATGGTTAGTAGGCAGATTACATAGGCAATGTTAACTCGTTAGCAATATTTAATTTTGTGCGTAGAATTTATAGAGCTACGTGGCTCAGTGGCTACCCTCTGTCCTCACGCGCTTGTGGTCAAGTGTTCACGTCTCGGGGAATGAAATTTTTCATTTTGTTTCATTTTCTTGTATCTATTTTGTTTCTTTCACTTATATCTAGTCATTATTTTAGTTTATTTTCATGTAAGTAATTTCTTGATTGAACATTTTAGGGTGCAATTTGCTCTCGTTCGTTATTTATATGGAATATTTTGTATTTTATTCACTATGTCTTTACAACTAATTTTTTTTTCATGATGGTGTTTACGAGGCACTTCCAAATCGTTAGGGACAATAGCTGTATTGGGCTTGAGGTAGAAAAAGGATTCGTGGCTCAGTGGCTACCTTCTGTAATCACGCGCCATAGGTGCGTGCATTCATTCGTATCTCGAAGGAATAAGTTTTTATTTGTTCATTTTTTTCTTATTTTTTGTTTTGTTTTTTATTCTTACTTGTTTGTGCTTTTTTTGCGAAATTGATCTATAGAATCGCAGTAAGACAATTTTTTGTTTATTATTTACTTGGAAATCTCTCATCTTCTACTTTCAATCTATTGCAAAGAAGCAATATCGAAAGGTAATAGTTTCGCAGTGTTAGTGTCGCGAGCCTTTCGCGATTCCTGTCTTACCAACCTGTACTTTGCTGTTTCAGTGCATATAGATAAGTGGAACTTTTCATAGCTATATGTTCGATTATGTTGTATAAATATGTATGTATGTTAACTAAATGATTACCATGACTCATCTTAATACGAGGACCTTCCTTTTGACATGATAATTCAGAATATTCGTTCGAACCTATTTTACCTACATCAGGTAAGGTAGGGCATGAACAAGCATTAACATGTTATACACTTTTCGTTTGATAAAACTTGTTTATACTCTTCTTACTATTAATTTCTAATGGAGATTAATTTTATTACTGCTCCTTTAACTCGTCTTCTCTGCTACTTACCCGCCATTTTGTTGCAGTGTTATCTCGTTGCGGAAGTACCTTAGTTATTACGGGCGGAGCCTGTAATCTACGAAAAGTTTCACTTAATTGTAGTCGGCCATCATGGTTGCTGTCATCTTGCCTGATGCTAGCCGTTCGTTCCACGGTGCGTTCGTACATCGTTTAATGATAGGTAGGTGTATGTATTAAGTCATACCTATCGTTTTTCCTTTCATTGATGCGGATAGCCTAGAATGAAATAACGTAAAACGTAAGAATTGTTGAGATAAAAATTGTGGAAAAATTGAGGTGGCTTTTCCTCTCCTCCCTCCTTAAATTTTTTCATTGTGTTCGAAAAAAAATTGAAATAGGTGGGTTTTCTAGGCTACTCGGATGCTGATCACTAGTGCTCGGTCTTGTGGTATCAGTTCATTATTATTTTGAACTGATATTTTTATATTTATTTTTCAATATTATTCTGAGAGTCATTGATGTACCAATTATAGTATGATTTTTTGTTTTATGGTATTGTTGGTTTTCTTCTCTGCTCAGTAGTTTCTTTTCAGTTTTCTTCGGGTCGCATTTTTAACTGAGGGTCCAATATTTATATGAATTTCGGAAAATTAGATATGAAAGGTGAAATATTTGTCAGATTTAAAGAAATTTCTGGACAAAAGATATATTCTTGTTTGTCTTTATGTATAGCTATTCCAGTTAGCATTGTTTCTTTTGTATTTGCAATACATCCATTTCTCAGTTGGAGTATTCCGGAATCAGAGATACATTCTCTTTTGACTTTCTTTCCTAGGCAGTTGACACTGAGTAGTTGAGGCGTTTTTGTAGAATATAACCAAGGTTAGAGAGAAGGTATTTGTTTCCAAACTAGTTCTTCTCTCAAGGTTATTCTCATGTCACATTTCTGGAATGCTTTTGTTGATGGCTTAATTAACATTACTATTTCGCAGAAGGAGCTGATAGCATTTACAGATGTCAGTTGATTAGCTTCACAAATACTGCTTAAAATGAGTTTTACACAGTGAATTTTATGATGACCTCTAGGGATTATTATGATTTGACTGTAGATTGAGTTCTATATTTAGATTTTGCGATCATTGTACATAACCTTCTTTAACCTTCTTTAAGTAATTAAACGTTGTCCAGGGTCTTTTACTGAGTCTATTCATTCTAAAGGCTCATAGTCACTACATAGTATGAATTCTTTTCCATGCACATAGGGTCGATATTGTTGCACTGCATATAAAACTGCCAAACATTCCTTTTCCGTAGTGGAGTTATTGCACTCGGTACTATGCAACACATGGAAGAACTATGAAATAGTAGGGTCTATTCCTTCTTTTTCCTGACTCAACACGGTACCTACCGTGTATCCTGAAGCATCTGTTGTTATGCTAAAAGGTTTCTGAAAATCAGGGTATTGTAAAATTGGACTTTCACAAAGGCTCGTGTTAAATCCTTGAAACTCTCTGCTTCTACTAAGCCCCACATAAAATGTACTCCTTTCTTTAAAAGGTTAGTTTAGGGTTTTTTTCTTGCTGCAAAATTTTTTATAAATCTCCTATAGTAGGAAACCTTTATACTGCTTCGATTTTCTTAGGGTCTAATTATATGGGCTAGATATGTAATTTCTTCATGAAGAAATTTACATTTTTCTGGTTGAATTGAAACATTTCCTTTTTTTAATCTGCTTAAACGGCGCCTTACGTTCTTTCCATGTTCCTCTATTGTTTTTTCAAAGATCACTATGTCGTTAAGATAAACAAACAATTCCACTTCTTGCTGTTCTAAAAGAACTTGGTCCATTAAACGTTGGAAAGGTTGCAGAAGAGATTTTAAAACCCATTGTCATTCTAGTGTATTCATAGTGGCCGTTTAAAAATGAGAATGCAGTTTTTGGTCTATCGGCTGGATTTAACTTAATTTAATGGAGTCCGTTAGCTAGATAAAAAAACTGTCAAATATCGGGCCTTCCCTAGATGATTTAGTATTTCGATAATGTTTGAAAGTGGGTAAGAATGGCCAATGGTTTTCCCATTCAATAAACAGAAATCTTGTTGGGTATTAATAACATGAGAGAGCTATCAGGTGACTTCGAATGTCCAACTGCACCTTCTGTAAGCATTCTGTCCATAACAATTTTTGCTTCTACTTTTTGAGTCGGAGTTAAAGGCTCTCCGCTCAAATGCAAAACATCGGGATATTCTTTAACTATTTCTTTAACGTGTTCTTTATCTTCGTTATTTAGATGATGTAGTTCTTGGATCTCTAGAATGTCTTCTATTCTGTTTTTTTGGGGTGTGTAGTCTTGGTTGTATGAATACGCATCTAAATCACCTTCTGGTAAATTACACTGCGGCTTCTCCTATTATGAATTCTTCTATAGTTTTTACTGAAGGTAGGCATACTTGCTTTAATTCACTATTCATTACACGCACTGGAATTACCTGTTTAGTTTTGGCTTTTATATTAATCTTTCCTTGCCCTGTCCCTTATTAATCAAGTATTGAATCCTGTGCGATATTAGATTCTTCATCGATTAACGGGATGGGTCTAGTGGTTTTTGAATAATTTACTATAGTGTTATGCGCAAACAAAATTCCGACCTTTTTCTGATAAAGATATTCTCGGCCTAGAATTCCATCTGCATTGATTGGGAGGTCAAGCAAAAAAATATCATAAAAAATTACAATAGCATTTTCTATGGCTAATGGCTAATTTTAGCGTACCGATAGTAGAAATTTATATCTGTGTAATTCCTGTTATTTAAATAGATTTACTTTGTGCTAGTAATAAATTTTTATGTATAGAGTTCAATTTTATTATCTTAAAATCGGCTCCGGTGTCAACTAAAAATGAGGATTTCTTTTCAAAAAATTCTGAACATAACAACTTTACAACTGGAGATTCTCAACTGAGCTTTATGTGGAAGATTCTACGCGTTTCTTTAGGATTTTTTTGAGGTTTCTCCTCGACTTTCACTGCGTCCGTGCGGCGAGCGGAGTTGAAGTTTAAAGTCTCCTTGATAGGAGGAAGAGGATATTAAGGGCCGGGCGGCGTATTCATTTCTCATTGGAGTAATTGGTGTTTGTATAGCCATTATTTTGCATCGGAATAGTTGGATAATAGGGATAAGGATTAAAAGGCATGTAAGGATATTTATAGAGCGGCATGTAGTTATTTTGATGATTAGAGTTCCTAGGAGAATAAGGACGACTTATATTCCCGTTGTACTTGGTTTCAAGTCAGTATTTTTAGACAAATCAATGGTCGTTGCAAATCATACATGTGGATTCGGACTGCGGTTCCGTGATTCTAAGTAATCTCTCTCAGGATATCTTAATTCTCGGTCATAACTTATGGGAAACTGAGGATTCAACTGTTGTCGTGTTTTGTATTTGAGCGCAACTTTCAAGGCTGTGTCTAGACATCCGGGATAAAGTGCTTCTACCAATCCCTAAATGCTACCAGACAGTCCTCGTTTAAAGGCTTCGAGAGCACATTCGGTTAATGAGGGTAATAACTGTTCGACATTTGGATATTTGTTTTCAAGGGCCGCTTGGGCTCCTGATTTTAGAAGAGTTATCCGATAAAAAAGTTCACTCAATTTTTCTTCACAACTCATCCTGATCGTCGAAATTTCGTGCAAACACCACGCATAGGTTTTACGATGAGCATGGTTTTTCCGTCATAACTACGGATATTTACAACCCCTTGCTGTACGACAAAACACTCTGCCATGGATGTCATTATGGCCTTACTAGGTGTGCGGTGGACATCGCCGCGGATTTGAGTTTCATTTCGGTTATCAGGCATTTTAACTTTTGTTATTGAGTTTGTTTTTAACAAGAAAGAAATTAAAATAAAAGGATAAAATATTAATTATCTGTAGCTGGTATTTCCTTATAAGCTTAAATTTAACTACAGACTCAAAGTGATTAAAACATTTATCAAGACTGTACTGTTGAATTATAATTAGAATTAAAAAGAGGGAATTAAGATTACTAAATTAATTATATCTATTTCTCTTAATTATAATATTATGGTCATAGCTAATGTAATATTTAGAAGTTCAAATAATTAAACTTTTGAATCCTAACCTTTTGAGAGGGGAATTTTAAATTCTAGAAAAACAAGAGTGTTTAAATATCGCGAAAATTCGCAAAGGTTTTCGCAAGGAGTAAAATATATGTTATTACAATGTATCAATATTATATAACTTACCTTATAATTACACTGGAGCAAAATTTTTTAAAACACTGATTTTATCTTTTTTATGTAGATTTTTGAACTTTTAATCACATTTGTTTTAAGTGAAAATAAGTTTTACTCCAGTTCAAGTAGATTGTCTGACTACAATAGCGCGTGAATCAATGGCCAGAAGTTTCCCTGTTCGTTCAGTGGATAAAGACGGCAATGGTCAGACATACTCACTTAAATACGAAATGCCTGGGAATGTTAATTTCAATTCAGCGCTATGCTTGCTCAAAAATTCTTTAAATAAAGATGGTGTAACCGTTTTTGTACGTATGAGTAACTCCAAGTAATTACTATATTTGATAATTGATAATCTATTAATTATCATACATGAATAAACGCGTTGCTAGAATGTAGGTGGACGGTTCGCTCGTGATGCGCACCTACACTAAGCGACCGACTGCGTTTCTTCGTTTAATAGAAAAGGCAGCAAAGGTTAGACTATGTATTTTTTGTTAAGAACGAGTGATAGTGTATACATGAATTTAAATTATAATGAGTTAAAATGCATTATAAAATATGAAATTAAAAGCCAGAAATATAAATTTTTAGTTTTAAGAAAACACTGATTTTAAATTTAGATGAAAAACACTGAATTTAAACGAAAACTGACAATCCGACCGCTGCCACCAAATCAGCTGTCACGTCCCGAGCGAAAGGCGAGGGTAGTTTGGAAATGGAATAGGTAAGGGAGTTTAAGGGCTAAGTAAGTCAGGATGGTTAATTAAATGTGCGTTCGTTATCACTTGTCAACCCTGCGGGTATTGTGTTTTGCAAACTTCAAAAATATAAAAATTTGTCTGGGGTTTATATAGGAATATGCCTCTTATAGAGTCACGTCCGAATCGAAGAAAGAATGAGAAAACTTGACGAGGCACGTGCGGATAAAGTCTACGTGATTATATTTCGAACATTTTTATCATTTAATCTCCATTTCAGGTCAGGTTTGTGAGCTTTAGGAAGGACATAAGCCTTAGCAAAAATACTTCCGTTTTTTTTTTTAAAGATAAGCTAAACTCTCATTTATATTTCTTTTATTTTTCCATCTTAATATAATATCGTTGCATTTATTTGCAATGGTTAGAACTAAGCGTGTGTTCACTTTTTGTATAATAAGTTATTTTGCAATAGATTTTTAACTGTTTTGTTTTCATCGTTTCTATGAACTGCCGCTAAAAGCTTTTTTTCATTAAACCACAATTTTAAATTTGTATAACTGTATAACATATGAGGTAATTAAACTGTAGCTTTATATTATTTTTTCTAAGACACTGTTAATTTTGTTTAATATCTAACTTTTTTTATATTAATTTGTAATAGGTATAATTTGCCTGAGGATGAACAAAAGATTAATGTCGAAACGTCGCATGGTGTGATTTGTTTAAATTTGTATAAAAATATTGGCTCAGGATATTCCTCGTCTTTTTTTATTTCCAAATTGATCGTAAGACCAAAACAATTTGAACTAATGTTCGTATTAAGGTACTTTATTATTGTTAGTAATAAAGAAGTACTTGCAACATTTTAAGCTTAATTCGGATCACAATTTTATATTTTACAGATATGTTTCTTTGAAATTAAATTAATTGTGTACTCTACGCACGCTGGACTATATAATAATATACAATTGGGCGACGACGGCCTACTGGAGTTGGTTTAATTTCATCTGGAGTCAATGCGCTAATATTGCCGCTATCTATATTTATTTTTGCTCTTCTTGTATTGCGAGTACCACTATGATATGAATATATTCCAGCAAGAATAGTTTTACTCTCCAAGATTGCGAAAATGTCACCACCAGATGTTGATGATACAATTTGTTCCTGTGTCGGTATCGGCACAAAGATATTTGTACTTGCAAATAATTGAATTGGCTTCTCCGCAGGGAAAGTGTACCTTCGAAGCACGAACAGCCGATTCGGATTATTGCGGGAAGTAAGCCGAATAAACTAAAGCTGTTCAAGTCCATATTGCATTCTGTCCGAAGAGACAATCGTTGTAGGTGTGCCCATACACTTGGCAGGAGGAGTCCGGGACCTTACACGAAGAAAACGCTCAGCCAGAGCAGAACTTTTTGCAGAATGACGTCTGTCTGAAGTAAGAGACCGTTCCGGAGAAACTTGCCTGTCAGGAGAATTTTCCGGGTGAGGAGAAGATGATGATGATCTGCCAAGAGGAACATCCGAAATAGGGTCGCTATTCGGTAAACAGTCGAATTGTGAACTTAGTTCTGAAAGATAAACAAGCTATTATTTGCTTTTAAAGGATGTCGGTATATAATACGGATCTTCACCGCCCCTGCCTTCTTATAATTCTCACTTTTCAATATCAATATTACTGTTAAGGTAAGGATATAATAAATCAAAATGCAGCATAAGAATGAATGAAAACAAAATTGCTTAGCTTGTGCAATTTTTGTACAACTTTAATTTGTTTAGTTTTTACCTGAATAGGTAATTTAAAAAATGCGAAAGGCACTAGGAATAAGTAAAAGACCAAGAAACAGTACCTGTATGATGTACGAATTCTTTTAAATACAGCTGCAAAAGCAAAATAGTACCATATTTAATATTTTAATACTGTAAAATGGTTGAATGTTAATACTTGTACGGACAATTTTGTATTTTTAAAAATTTATCTGAAGAATATTCAAAATGCGCTCACTTTTTGAAGATTAACCCAAAATGGCTGAATGAATAACTTGACCTTTAGTTCAGAGTACTAAATAAGTGAACCAAAGACCAATCTAATAGAATATTTTTTTAACAGTTTTCGTGAATTAAATTATTGCTATAATTTTTTGTATTTAAAATAACTTATTCTTTTTGCTGAATACGGCCAGAGGCAAATTTTCCTGTACATAAAATACCACAGCAGCGAAAAATCATATTTTTTCATCTTATGATGTTTTGATTTTCATTAAAAGCGGCGGTCATCATTGCGCTCCGGTGATGAGCAGAGCCGATGGAATACAGATTGTTGGAAATAATTAAATTAAGGTTCTGAAATTCAGATTTTGACATTTATGTAACAAGCGGGAGTGTTCTTAGAATGATATATTTTGCAACCGATATTATGGATTCAAATGGAATAAATTCGTATTCACTTTGAACAAATTTTTGATTGCGGAAAATAATAAAATTTTTAGTTTCAAATGTGTCATAGTATAATATTTAAAAATAGAATTAAGGAGAAGCATTGAGGTTAAGACCAGAGTATGAGACTTCCTCATTTTTTCCCAATATGGGGCAAAGCTGATTAATGCGTTAATAAAGAATTGAGTTAACATTGTATCTTTTTAAGTATTCTGGTGTTTTATTAAAGTATAAGAAGCGTATCTTATAATCGATATGTTATATGGATTATCATTGCTAAGCTTGTGCGTCTGAGTTATTCATATTTGAATCCCAAAAATCAGTCCAAACAAAAAAATTAGGTTACCTAAAGCTTGGCTGCTTTATGAAGGATCAAGCGACTTTTTAAATAGCGCTTTAATAACAATTTAAATCTAACCGAGAAATTTTTGTAACTGTTTAAAAATGTTTCGAATATATTTCTGAAGTTATCTACCATGTTTCATAAATAAAAAAGAAATTTGCTGGACTCATCGATACATAAAAGCTATCTCATAATGGTTTCTTGAATAATTCTTTTATGGAAAAAAGGATTTGTTTGTCAATAAATTATTTCTGAACAAAGAAAACGAGCTTTGCTACTTTTCACGAGGTTTCATTTTTAAGGAAGTTGTCGTTATTTATGGTATTTTTTAAAAGAAAATCTATTAATTTCAGTCTAAAATTTTAAAGATGTGAAAATATTATTAATATAAAAATACTTATCTTTGAAAGAACTCGTGTAGCTTATCGCTTTCATTTTTTTATTTTTATTATTGAAATGATAAGATTTTATTGCCGTTTAATGTCTTAATGCGTATTTGATTGAGAAACGAATTCTCTAGATCTTTTTATTATAAATTTATAGAAAATTAGTTTTTTACTGCCTAAGACCTTTCAAAATAATTTTTTGGAATTTGAAGACACAATAATTTTGACATTAGGTTCTTTTTTGCTACAAAAATTAAATACAGAAAACAGTGTGACATGAACCACCGTAAGACTTAATTATTTTAAAAACGGAAAATGAAAAAAAGTATCGTCCATGATCCGAAATCTGAGTTATAAACAATATGCAATGGATCTTCCAAAACTCGTTTCCAAATATAAAATATGGGAAACCCAAATTTATAGTATTCTGAATAACAACAAAGCTTTGTGACATAATCAATATCATATATACGTTCAGGTCGTTACGTATTGTCCCCTAATTATCTCTCATATTACATTCTACATTAAATTTCACATTAAACTCCATGTCCATAAATTCCAAAATATAATTTTGAAGTTTGTTCAATGATTACGAGATCTTGTTTAAATTCTTCCTTATGATTTCAGTAGTCTCTTGAACAAATTCGAAATTTATTGGGCAGGAATACAACGTGGAAGATGGTTTCTCATTAACCCACAAAACTTTATCCACCGCAGTTGTAATCTCCAGAAGAACAAAGGTTGTATTAAACAGCGATGCATCTAAAAATGTTGTTATATCATAATTTTAATAATAACTGTCACTTAAATCCGAAATGTCATTTTAATCTGAAGGGTCACTCGAATCAAAGCAATCATTTGTGAAACATTGATTTGTCGTTTGCTGTCCTGTACTTTCATACATTCTGTACTTGCCATGAAAATTTATGTTTTTATTACAATTTTGTGGTTCTGTTTTATCTATCGTAATTAGAATTTATTTCAAGGTATGTTTAAAAAAAGATATGACGTTTACTGCTGCTCAAGTATTAGATTCTTTTACATGTTTAGGGTAACATTCATCCTTAGTTTCAGCAATGGCTTTATAACGTGGATATGATTTGTCGCAAACACTAACTGACTAAAAGATATAAGTGTTTCATATTTTCGTGGTGATAAATTTAAATTTGAATACTTAGCTAAAGCTTGACTTATCTTTTCTTTTTCACATATATTTTTATTTTCTAAGTCAGCATTGGTGATAGTTTTTCGATCTTTGATTTCTAGTGTGAGATCCAGCTCTTCTCTTGTATATAAATTAGCAGTTTCAGGAGCTCGTGTAAGTTTTATTTCACGAAATGTTTTCAAAATATTTACGTGACCTTTCCATTTTATTAGGTGTACAATTTATTTCTAAATTAGATAGATTTGAAATATGCACTGGTAAAATTTTGTGGTTGTAATTCTTGTAAATGTAACATACATTAGAATAATTTTTGTATTTAACACATATAGTTCTTGCATATAGTAAAGCATGCGTTTACAGATTCAAAAGGCATGCTATAGGATTTTCAGGTATAAATATTTTAGAAAAACGATTTTTATGTCTAAATATTTAATCCCTAAATAATGTGGGTAATGGTTTTGCGGACCGAAATATTGTGATCTTGCTTTTGTAGATCTGTGATCTATAAAATTAGGCTTTGTGGATCTGAATTATTAAGGGTCTAAGTTTGGTGGATTAGCATACTGCAGATCTACATTTGTGGATCTAGATAGCCTTGGTTAGGATTGCGTTCGTACAGGTTTAATTGATACATGTTTCGTGACTTTATTTTTTGCATGTACATCGAAATTTTTTGGGTTTAGGCATGCTTAGATTTCGTTATGTGGGAATAATTATGAAAGTCTAAGTTACGTTGTCCAAGGTTATATGGACCTTAACATTCAAGGTCTAGGTTTGCTTCTTCTAGATAATGTGAGCCTAAATATTATAAATCTAGGTTTCTTGAGTACGTACTTGTGGATCTAAGTATTAAAAAACCACATTGTTTGGATCTAGAGATGAAGAATTAGGGATTTTTGACTAATTTTCACCTGGATTTTACAGATTAAGGTTGGTTTTACTATTTACTATGAAATTATAAACAATGATATTGTGTTTTATGTCGTATAAATCAGGTTTAATGTGTTTTTGTTATGGCCAAAGAAAGTTTTGACAGCCGTTCGAGTCGGACGTGTTTTCGTTCGTTCCGCTCGAACCTAAATTTAATTCTGGATTTTCCGCAATTTAGTGAATATTAAGTGTTCTGTGGACATAAAATATTGATTTGGCTATTGCGATATTGAAGCTCATTTATTGTGCAGTGAAGTGGCGATTAACTAGATATGAAGAAAATGACTGAAGCTGAGTCGAATGCTTAGATTCTGCAGCAAATACTAGATAACATACAATTACTCACGGCTGCGAATGAAAAAATCCAAAAGGGCATAGACATTATAAAATCATCACGAACACTACATATGGAACGAACCGATGGAGTAATAGAAAAAATGGAACGGATAATTAAAAAAATAACCGTCAAGGAGAAAAATGAAATGGCAAGCAACCTAATGATCTAGAGGTTGCCAGAAAACGAGGAGTCAAACAAAAGCCTTATCCAGCTCACTTTCGGACTCAGCAGCAGATCATCAAGGAAATGAAACTCCTCGATACTCACGAACTAGGAAGATGAATAGAGTTTAGCAATTAAAAACAGAAGAGAAAGGGGATAAGAAAATCACGGAACAAGAAGTAACTGATGATAAGAAGATTGTAAAAGAGGATGATGACAAGGTTTGCAGTTTAAATCTCAGGTTAATTTTTTGGAAGGTAAGAGCTTTCATAAATAATGTAGATATAGCGCCATTTGTAAGATCCAAGCATATACTCTGTTTTACTGAAACCTGGGTTACGTCTCCTATTACTATATTGCAGGCTGATTCTTATCTATCGCAGTACAATGTAGAGCACTTATATGCTATCAGAGAGCATTCTAGAGAAAGAACGAATGGGGATATTATTATTCCTTATAATAGGAATCTTTTTGAACATGAAATGCTGAAGTCCACGAACGAATTACTCATGGTTAGAATCTTCTTAAACGATGTTAAGTTAGTAATAATAGTAGTATACTTTTCGCCACGATCCAATCTTGATGTTTCTGTTGAAGGCCTAAACTTGTCATTACAGGAGGTTTACTATAAATACCATAATTTGTCGGTCGTGGTAGGGGGGGGGGGGGGACTTTAATTCTAGAATAGGAAATCTAGGATCCTTATAAAGGGATGCGCTTGCAGAAGGAAGTGTGTTGTATCCGGATAGGCTGTCGTTAGACCAGGAAGTTAATAAAAGAGGGAAGGATTTAATAGAGAATTTAAAAAACAATGAACTTATAATTGTAAATGGTAGGTGTACGGGGGATAGACTTGGTTGTTTCACATGTCACTGTAGTTCGCAGCGTCCAAGTGTTATTGATTTGATAGCTTGTGATTGGATGCATATGGATATTAGAAAAGATTTTAAAGTTATAAATGTTGTTACATCTTTAGATCATATGCCTGTGGCACTAGAGACCTTTATGTGTCAGGACTCAGATAGTGACATATCGAAATTTGGAGTTTTCGAGCCTTTGAGATTGATGGAGGAGCATAGTACTAAATATAGACAAAGAATGGAGGTTAAACTTATAGATAGTCAATTTAACGGTAACGTAGATAAGCTAAATACTAATATCACTGAAACCATCTTAGAGGAGGCTTTAAAAATTGGTATGTTAAAAAAAACCCTTGCGCAAACAATAAAAACAAGTATAAAAAACCATTGTATGATAGGGACTGTACAGAGGCCAAGCGTAGGGTAAGGCGCCTCTTCAGAAAATGTGTGAAAAATACATTTATGAATCCACAGTTAGTAAAAAACTTTACAGGCGAGAAAACGAAGTATAAAAACCTTTTAAAAGATAAACAAAATGCATACGAGAATTATATTATAGAAACCATTAAAGCATGCAGAGATAGTAGGCAATTTTGGTCTTTTATAAATGAGTATAGAACAAAAAAATGTATGAAAAATGTAATCAAATTAAGTGAATGGTATGATTTTTACAGAAGCCTATTCTCTCCACGTTTAATATTAGAATAACTTATGTGATGCAAGATACCCTCTCTTTAATAATTGGATTACATTGGAGGAAATTAATACTAGCTTAATGAAATGTAAGACAGGAAACTTGCCAGGTCCAGATAGTATATGTAATGAATTTTTTAAGAATTTGCCCCATAATGGGCTAGTGCAATTAAAAAATCTTTTCAATAGAAATTTGGAAGACGAGAAAGTACCTTCTTCCTGGACCTATTCGCATACTGTAATGTTACATAAAAAGGGTGCCCTAAAAGACCAGTGATGGGAAGTAACTAGTTAAAAGTAACTAGTTACTTTAACTAGTTACTTTTTTTTGGTAACGATGATAGTAACGAAGTTACTTTTGTTAAAAGGTAACGAAGTGGTAACTAGTTACATTTTTTTCAGTAACGGTAAAGATAAATTTCGTTACTTTTCTCGTTACTTTTGAAATATTGTACAGAATTTTTTTTATTACGAAAAATCGAAAATAAATATAGTTTATTGTTTCTGCAAGTTTGAATGGTGGCGGCACTTTCAGAAACCAATCACTAAGCAGTGAGCAGCGCTTGAAACGCTGATTGGCGGTAAATAGAATCAGCAGACGATAAGGTAGGTTAGAGTTAGAGAGGTATATTTTGTTTTTATGTACACAATACACACGTGCTTACTACGCCGGTTCGAACACGAATGGAATGCGTTACTCAAGTGTTCAGTGTTTACTTCTAAAAAATGTCGACGATTACGAA
This sequence comes from Druon quercuslanigerum, assembly GCA_010014905.2. Lineage (NCBI taxonomy): Eukaryota > Metazoa > Arthropoda > Insecta > Hymenoptera > Cynipidae > Druon > Druon quercuslanigerum. Next base: position 27,864 of record JAAAKG020164172.1, read on the forward strand.
TTCTTCAGAAGAATCCGTGATTTTAAGGGATCAAGAAAATCCTAGCTCTGCTGAATTGCTCCGTAAAAATAAAAGTATTGAAACTTCTGTTTCTATACCATCATGGCCAGCATTCGCGAATTTTTTCAAATTTAATTCCAAAGAAGAAGAGACGTATAGGGTGCAATGCAGATTGTGTCTTATACCTAAAATTATTAGTACAAATGCGTCAGCTAATGCGAATTTGAAGAAACACATCAAGGTATGTATAAGTCCTCTATCTTTTATTTAAATTTTGTCCTATAGGTTATAGAGATCAAAAACTGTTTAGACTTTATGTATATTCAAATTTTCAAAACGGAAATCTAATAAACAAAATGTATTGCCGAAAAATTTTCTGGCTGCTTTTTTTTAATTATAATTTTATAACAAACTAAAAAGTATATGGTAGAACAATAAATGTTTGATATCATCTATAATATATATATGTAACCTGGTAGAAAGAAAATATACATTAAATAACATAAATTTCGGAATGAAATTAATAAATAAATGGGATATTTTGTATAAAAAATACATAACAATGAGATATCTAGATTAACCCTTAAATACATGATTTTTTTTTGTTTTTTATTGTTTATTAGTTCAAATTGTTAAATAAGCAGTAAACACGAATGGAAAAATAGGAAAAAGTTTCTCAAAATAAAATTTGTTTAATTTTTCAATTAATTACTCTATTTAACCTACTTTCAGCACCTTTATTTCAACATGATTAAATATTTAAAGCTAAATATTGGAGTTGAACAAAATGCTAGATAATTTTATTAGCTTTTCATTTTGTGAATTTT
>JAAAKG020164182.1:0-28685 GCA_010014905.2 Druon quercuslanigerum
TAGAGACATTTTTTTCACAATTTTAAGATTTATCAATATTTTAATAATATTGATATAGACCAGTAGACAAACAAAATTAAAATCTAAAATTAATAATTAAAAAGAATTAATGTTCACTAAAAAAGGTAAATTGTCAATCAAAACATAAATAATTAAATTTTAAGTTAAGAAAATTAATGTACAACTGAATAGATAAATTTTTAATTAAAATTACGGAATATTAAATTAGAATGAGGTAAATATTGAGTTAAAAAATTACTTTTAAAAAAAAATTTTTTTCACACACAAAAAAATAACTTTAAATGAATGTTTTAATTTGTAAACTAATTAATAAATTGCCAAACGAAAACTGTAAGTTTTTAATTGAAGTTGATTCTTAAGCCAAAAATATCAATTGTCAACTAAAATGTTGAATTTGTGACTAGAATAATTAATTTTTCAACTAAGAAAGAAATGAATTTTTATTCAAAATGAGGCATCCTGAAACAAAATTAATTTTATACAAAATAGTTAAACTTCCAGTCAAGAAATTTTAATTCCGACATAAAAAATCAATTTTCAACTAAAATGATAAAAATTAAAATGTAACATTTTAACTTTAAACTAAAAAAAAAAATTGTTTAAATATGAAGATTAGCTTGCATAGAAAATAATAAATTTCAACAAAAAAATTTATTTTTAATCAAATATGTGAATTTGCAATAAAATAAATGAATTCACATTTTCAATTAACAAAAGCAAATTTTTGTCCAAATTTTAAATTTGGAATAAGAAAAGATTATTTTTCAATTAGAAATGGACATTCAAATTTTCTGTTAAAGGAATTAGCTTTTAACCAATTTTCCGAATTTTTTAAATTCTTCTGAATTCTCTGCATTCTTTTGTATTCTATAAATTCTCCTGAAGTCTGTAAATTTTTTTGAATTTTGTCAATTCCTTTGAAGTCTGTGAATTCTTTTGCACTCTGTGAATTCTTCTAAATTCTCCACATTGTTCTTAATTATAATTCTTATGATTATTATGATACATGTTGAATTATAAAATATTTTTTGGAATATTTTGAATTCTGTAAAATTCAAACGAATTCCACCTAAAATTAAAAAAAAAATTTTTGCGTGAAATATTTACTGAACACCATTGATTATTCTGATATTCTTTAAGTCTTTTTTATTTTCTTAACTCTGCTGAATTATTCTGAATTCTCTAATAACTTTTGAATTCTGTGAAGTTTTATGAATTCTCTTAAATATTCCTAATTCTATAAATTCTTTTGTATTCTGTTTTCTATAATTACCTGAATTCTGTTAACATTTTCTGAACTCTTTTAGCAATTCTGAAATATTCTAATTCTCACGAGACCACTGAATGCTTTTTAATTTTTTTTTATTCTCATGAAACCTTTGAAATACATCGTGGATTGTTTTGAATTTCTGAACGTTTTTTGTACCCTCTAAATTCTACATATTTCTCAGAATTCTTTTAAATTATTGGAATTCATCTCATTTGTTTCAATTCTTATATATTCTCTGGAATCTTTTAAATTCTTTAAAATCTTTTTAATTCTTTTGTATTCTCTAAATCCTTTTGAATTTTGTGAATTCTTTTGAAGTCTGTGAATTCGTTTGCACCCTGTGAATTCTTTTGCACCCTGTGAATTCTTTTGCATTCTCTACATTCTTAATTCTCTGAATTTTGCTGAACTTAAAAGTTTTACAATTTAGGAGAATTCAGGAAATTGAGGGAAATTAGGGAATTCAAAAGAATTCAAATAATTCAGAAGAAGTTGCGGAAAGTGAATTTTTTTTACAAAGTTTAAAAGAATTCAATCGATAATGAAATAAATAATAAAATGAAGAGAATACAAAATAATAAAGTGACAACTAAATACTTCAGAGAATTTAATAGGTATTAGAGAAGAAGAATAATTTCGGATAAAAAAATTCAAAAGAATATGGAGAATTTAAAAGAGTTCCGAAAATTGAATAGAAATTAAAAAATTCAGAAAATTTTATAGAATGCAGAGGATACAAAAGACTTAAACCAATTTAAAATTATGCATGTTCTATTGTAAAATTTCAAGAAAATTATACAATAAACTTTTAACTATTTAAGGGAGCCGAATTCTAGAATTAATTTGGATACAAATAGTTTTTTTAAATTCTACTTAATGAAACGAAAGACACATGGATTTTTTATGAGAAATTCAAAAATATAAAAATGTACCTTAATCACCGCGACATCCTGTATTTAATAAGTTTCGGAGAGAAATAAGGAATTAAAAATTAATCTAAATAAATTATTAGAATCATGCAGTATTTGAAGAAAATTTATTTATGAGAATTTCGAGATGTTTTTGAATAATTAAATAAATATTTAGAATTTGTTTAATGAACCACATCCTTTTTGGTTGTAAATTCAACTGTGTTGTCAAAAATCATTCTTTTTGGTTTAAAAATGTAGATGTTTTTGTAGAATATGAAAGTATTCTTTAAAATTTATATTTTGTTGTTGGGAATTCACCTAAAATCTTTTTTGGATTTTGGGGTAACAGAAATTGCATATCTTTTGAATAAAAATTAAATTATTTAATTTAAAATTCAACCCCTTTTCTGAAAATTTTTCTTTTTCATATTAAAATTCACCTGCAAATTTTTGAGATAAAATTTCATTTGATTTAGGAGAAATTTATCTTTTTTTGGTATAAATATAACTATTTATTACGAAATTCAACACCTTGCTCAAAAATCTTTTTTTTTCTCTTTTAAATTAATTTTTTTGGATGAGAAATTCAATTTTTTAGTAAAAACTTATTTCTTGTTTAAAAATTTGAGATTACATCTGTTTCAGTAAAGATATCATTTTTCAAATTAAAATGCATTTTTTTGTTAAATATTTTTCTTCTTTTCTTGACTATTCAAGTATTTTGCGTGAAGGATTTTGTTGTTTCATTCTGTTAAGAAATAATTTCTTTGCACGGCCCTGACGTATTCGTACTTTAACTTTTTAGTTTAAATTATTTTACGATCATAAATGAATTTAAAAAAGCAGCAATTGATACATTGAATTCTTACATAAGAGTAACATATAATTTATATTATATTTATTTATTATTATTATTATTTATTTATATTATATATCATATAATAATTTTCAAGTCATAGTAAGTCTAATCAAAGAAAATCTAATGATTGAATTTGAAAAGTAAGAAAGTGTTTCCCGTGAAGCTTGCTTTGTATATGTAATGACGAATAATTTGACACATAGCGACACGTTATCAGTAAAAAAAAAATCTTATTTTCTATTTGTGGGCCTCGACGGCTTTTCTGATAAGTACTGTAAATAATGATAATGATGTAAATTTTATTGAAGATAAGTTGATTATAACAAAAAATTAATAAAAAACTTTTTTCAGAATGATTAGTTGTCATGTTTTGTTTTAACACTTATATTATATGGTGAATATTATTATTTCACAGGCTCCCTGCTATTAACAATATGCCATAAGTTAAATATAAGTTGATGAAAAACTTACAGCGTCGTTCAAAAAATTAAGTAAATGTATAATCGATGCAGGAGCATTGTTAATATTTTTACACGCTATGTCACATTTGAAAAAAATTATTAAAATTGGATGAATATCTCCGGAATAAACGTGAATAGTTACAGCTCGGCGAATTTGAAGCGAGTTTTTCTTCCTAATAATACCCAGTCGAGCCAGTTTAAAAAAATGATTTTTCAGATATATTTGAATTATTCAAACAATGTTGCCGGAAGAATCATGGGTGGATAACGCAAGATTTTGTTCAACACCAGTAACACGTGTAATTGTTTAAGCTATACATTGTGTATGTATACCAACAGTGTACGTATAAATTATATGATATGTGTAAGTATGCATTTGTGTATATGTAATGTTAGGCGCAGTGAAAGTATTTGCGATGAAATTGTATTCTGATTGGCTGTGACTGACTAATGTGTATATAGGTTGTATGCTGTTGATTGTGTACAAGTTCTTTTTTATTCACAGCAGCTTACAATTTACCAAAGTGGTAGTTAAAGTTTATCAAGCGTCATTGATTTCCTCATGACTTTCCTGCAAACCCTCTTATATGTTCTAACGAGTTCTTTAAAATCCATTAAAATGTCGACTAGTAAGTTCAATATTATTTAAAGTACCGTTTGGTAGACATTAGTATTAATTTGTGACACTTTCATTTTTGTGAATGAGCTATTACCGAATTTGGTTTCACGAAACTAGAAATTCAACTTTATCAAAGTATCCATATGTCCCGAGTTTACTTAACTAATTTTTGTAAAGTTTTTCGCACTATTTTTCTTTGTGTTGGTAGTTTTCGGGGTAAATTATATAAGGGGTAACTTTTGAAATGTCAAGTATTTAATGTATCGTTTAGAACCATCTATACGTTGTTCAAGGTTGCTTTTTTACTTTTAGGGAATTTTTTATAACGTGGGGTAGGCTCGTGTGACTTAGGGGTAGTTTTTGGGAAACTTATTTTATATCATTGGAACGCAAACAAATATCAAAGAATATCTGCTAACAGTGTTTACTGAACATTATTATTTTTGATGCGCTTTATACAAGTGTTTATAGGTTCCGCTACGTACATTTACGTGTAAGGGTAGTTTTTACAGAAAATTATAAAAGGGGTCAATTTTAAAACATTACATAATTCATTTAGAGTTCTAAGTCATCTTTACGATATTTAAGGTTGTTTTTGTCTTTTACCAAATTTTTTATCGTGAATGATAAATGTGAAATACTTGGGGGTAGTTTTTTCAAACACTTATTAAATTTCTTTGTAGAGCAAAAAAATAGCAAAAATATCAGCTAGTAGGTTTTTCTGAATATTATTTTTTACATTTACGTGGTAGGGTAGTTTTTGGGGGAAATTATAAAAGCGGTAGAACTTGGAATATGGCGTTTTCTTTTTTTTTTAAATTTAATCTGGTGGTGGTGCTGAGTAAACGCACCTTAAAAATTGTCCTTTTGGTGAAAAATAAATTTTTTTGAGTTCAAAAATCGACTTTGTTTATGTTTGACATATTTTGATAAAAATTAAATATTTTGTTAAAAATTCATTTAGTGTTCTTTATATTCATTGTCTTTAAAATCAAAATAAAAAATTTAACTTTTTAAAATATGACACGAGGTACGGAAAAAAGTTAGTAGACAACAGTTGTTCACATGAAAAGCATCAGAAAATTTATTAATTTTGAGATAGGACCGTTAGATTTTCTTTTTTGTCGTAAAAAATAAGATCAACATATAAAAATTAAATTTGGGGAATTTATATTCCCTTTTCATAAAAATGTATTGAAAATAAAAATATATAATATTTTTGAAAAAATGTCACAAGCCACAATAAGTTTTTATTTGCAACATTTTTGTAATTAAATATATCTACAAATTTTCTTAGAGCCGTTTTGCGGTGAGATGCGGATTTTTAGTTTAAATCTCAGTAAGTGACATTGAAAATAAAAATATTAATTTTAAGGAAAAACGCCACATAATTTATAAAATAAGACAATGAAAATACTTTTGTTTCAATACAAAATCATGTTATGATTTGTTATAATATAAATTTATTGTAATAATATACATTCTTCAGGGTACATCTGAATAAAATTGATTGCAAAAGAAGGCCCAAGTGTGAAAATAATCATTAAATATGAAATTTTTTAATTTTTTTCATTTTGTGGGAGATTGCAGATTTTTTTTTAAATTTACCAGTTTCTTTGAAAATGTTTTAATTGGATAGAAAATTCGTTCTTCTGGTTTAAAAATTCAACAGTAAAGAATTCAACTTTTTGTTAAAAATATATCTAAAAGTCATATTTTGATCGTCAGAAGTCAACTTAAATCTTTTTTAACAGAAAATTAAACATTTTTTTGGAATTTACCTTTTTGATTTAAAAATATATGCTTTTTTGTTGAAATATCATTTTTCTATGAAAATGCAACTTTTTGGTGAAAAATTCTTCTTCTTTGCTTAAGTATTCAACTACCTTATTTGAAAAATTTGGTTAAATCACTTTTTTAAGAAAAATTAATTTTTGTAACTGAAAATATAACTTCTTGATTTTTTTTTAAATTGATCTTTCTTAAATAAAAATTCTCCGTTTTTAGTACCAAATAATTTTTTTGTTTTGAAATTTCATGTTCGTTCGGTAAAAATGCATCAGCTTAGTTCCAAATTCATTTTTTGAGGCTATAATAACCCATTTTTTTCCCTATTTTGAGCTCTAGCATTTCAAGCTGTTAGATCTGTTAGCATATTACGTTTGTATCTTTTAAATTTTATTTTGGGATTTTATCGTTTGTATTTTTTGCGTCAACTTGGGGGGGGGGGGTAAATCTTTGTATGATCAGTTGGAAAGAAGGGGAGTGGTGGCCAAAGTGTTTACATTGGCGTTTCCCAGTTTTTCGAAATCTGAGCCTACATACTTATTACCTGAAAAATACTAGTATGTTCAGAGTTAATAGTTCTAAAAATTAAAAAAATAACAGCTGACTTTTAACTAAAAACAAGAGACTTTTTAAAAATCTAGGTCTTCCGAATTATTGGATGTACTCTCAAAAATTTTACATGATAACAATTTACAAATAGATACGAATATTCGAAAAAATTGTTATTTTTTTTAGTGTCAATAACTAGAGCAATAAGACAGTACACATGTTAGTTTTTTGATGGATTCAGACGAGGAAGTATTTAGCAAGCAGAAAAGTGACTAGAAAAGGCGTCACTACAGGAAAACATAAGAGAGGGAGAGGTTGAGGGCGGAGAGGTTGAGGGCGGATATTTTTGGCTCAATGGAACCGTTTATAGTTAGAAAGAGGGGAAGGGTTGAAAGAGGAAGTAGCGAAGAAAAGAAGGAAATAGGACCCATCCTAAAAACACCACCGGGCAAACACAAAATATAGAGGGAGAAGTACGATGGGAAAGGCAAGGACAGTATTGAACAGAGAGGGATAGTAGACGTTGAAAAGTTGAAGTTAGAGCTAATGCGTAGAGAAGAGGGAGTGTGACTAATGAGAGGGAAAGAATAAGGGAAGTTGAAAGAAGATTAGAAAGGAAACAAAGAGATGATAGAAAAAGGAACATAGTGATAAAGTGTCTAAGATTAGAGGGGAGGGAGTTGAAGGATGCCTTAGAAAATGTGCTAAAAAGGATAGATACTAAAATAGAGATTAAGGAAATGCGAAGTGTAGGAAAGGAAACGCCAAGAAGACAACAAATTGTATGAGTGAAACTAAAGAAATAAGAACATCAGAGGGACGTGATGACAAAGAAGAAGTTGCTATATGTAAGCCCAGACAGAATAGAGGATGATTTGACACATGTAGAAAGGAATATGTAGTGTAAGTTAAGGAAAATACGGGAGAAAGGAAAATAAGAAATTGTAAAAAGCAAAAAGAGAGGAGACAAGAATGCAGGCGAGAATGAAAGGTATGTTACTGGAATATAGCAGAATTGGAGGGAAATGATACAGAGTTTATGAGAAATGAGACTCAGTGGGATGTAGTGGTAATAATGAACCAAGAGGTTGTAAGTGGCAAGTTCAAAATGCAAAGGGGAAGAATAAAAAAGGCAGAGCATAAGGTACTGAATGGGAAGGAAAAGAATTAGCTTAAGAGTTTAGTATAACCAAGGTGTTACAAATAACAAAATGGATGCATTTAAAGTTTTAAAAAAGACCCTATCCGATTTTTTTAATTCTAATTTTAATGGAGGTGTGGAAGACTTAGTGCAGTATTTAAAAACAGAATTTAATTTAAGCGATAAACAACTGGCAAAGGTCAAATATAAATAGAATTATGATTGTATCCCTCATTTTAAAAGGAAATGGCAGAGTTCAGCAGTTATTAAAGCTTGTTTCGACAACCAGTTTACAGGTTGGTTGAACACATATTTCACCGTGAAATTTCTACCTGAAAGTAATGACAAATGCGAAAGACCTAAATGAGGCGACTTTGCAGAATGTTTTACTTCAACAAAACGAAGTATCAGAATTCATTAGGTATCAGAATTTATTAATTCAATTTTAATTTTCATTAAAAATGAAAATATAAATGATTACATCATATGATCAATATGCAGGCAAAAAAGAGAAATGCTGATATTTACCCAACATACGACAATTTGGCAAAAGCTGAAAAATAATGTTATCCAGATTCGATTAAGGTAACGGAAAAGAGTTTTACAAACGGTTTTATATCTTTATTAGATTATACCGTATCTCGGATTTTTAAAAATCGTTATATTTCTCTTCCATTTACTGCTATAAGGAAACCTCATAACTTAAAGGTAATTGTGAAATACGGTTGTGATGGTTCTTCAAGCTAAAGCACGTACAAGCAAAAGAAACATGATCCAGATATGGTGGATAATAGTATCTTCATGGTTTCAATGGTACCACTGCGACTTCAATTAGGGAATTTGGTAAATTCTGTAGTATGGCAGAATCCTAATCCATCGTTAACATCATATTGCAGGCCAATACTATATGAATTCGCAGGATAAATCCTAGAAAAAACCAATTCCGTAATATCATCACTTTAAAAAGAAATCGATAAAATGAAGCCAACAATAATAAAGAACGATTCCAGTACTTTTGCGGTAAAACCTGATATGATGTTGACGATGCTCGACCAAAAAATTTGCCAGGCTCTTTCTGGAACTTTATCATCTATCATTTGCTATATTTGTCAAGCTACACTTGAAGAAATGGATAACTTAGAGTCAAAGGCAAAGTTATAGATGTCAAGTCATATGATCATGGATTGTCAACACTACATGCGAGGATTTAATTTATAGAAAATCTTTTACATATAGCTGGGGGAAAGATTTGCATATATTCTGTTAAGAAAGCAAGTACAGAGCCAACTGACTTGGAAAGATTTGAAATATATACTATGGAAACCGCAAAACTGTACATATGTTTATACCCTTGGTACTACATGCCTGTGACTGCCCATAAAACATTATTGCATGGAGCTGATGTTATGAAACATTTTTCATTAAGAATTGGACAGTTTTCCGAAGAAGCAGGTGAAGCTCGGAAGAAAGACTACAGGAATATTCGTGAGTTCAATTCAGGCAAGTTTTCTCGTGTTGCTACTGACACTGATTTAGCACACAAACTGTAAGTAAATTAGGATCCATGTATCAGTTACGAAAGAAGAAATATTTAAAAATTCTGAAATTTATGAAAAAGTACTTGTTTTCCTGCATTCATTGCCAATCCCGTTTTCTGATGTGAATCTCTGCAAACTTATGGATTTGCCTATTAAGTCGGTGGGTTATTGTCAAAAGATTTTATATTGAGTTAATCTTAGAATGTAGTGTTATGATTCATTCTCAATCTATTGCCATTGAAACCCCGATATTTCTAATATAAACAGCCAAAATTTAGAATTTGTTTATCTACTTTGTTTAGAAAGATTTAAGTTTAGAGCGTCAAGCTCTTCAGAATTCAATGAAAATTAATTTAAAAAAAAATTAAAAATCAGACCAAAATTGAAGGCCCTGGACATTTTTGAACGAAAAAAGTGCAATTCCTAACACTGCGCGTCGAGTATAAGAATTAATCTGACTCTCGAAAACCCGTAAAATTATTGTCCGCGCGTTTGAAAAATATAAAATGTTTAAAATGAAAGAATAATTTTTTTTTTAATGTAGAATTTTAGAGAATCAGGAAATAAAAATTTTTCCTATTAGAGTTTTTTTGTCAGACGTTTATTTCTACTACTAAAAGCGAAATACCGAATAAAGGTTTGTCTCTGAAATAATTAAGTTTTAAAACTTAAATTGTTATAACTCGAAGTTACCTAGATACTTTTTAGCGGGGACACCAGGAAACAAAAATTATCGACTTACCTGACTTTGACATCAAATATTATTAAACAATAAGCGATTTGTTACTATTCCATTAAGTCTTAGGCATCACTATAGTATTTTGAATAATCCTATTTTGTTCAATTGATTTTGTTATTTTGAGAATTGTCTATTTTTGAGACACGCAGATAAAATTTTTACAAATGTTCGAGGGTCGGGCTGGTTCTTGCACCCGGTGATACAATTTTAGTAACATCTAATATCTTTTATGATAAAATGCGTAAATAATATTATATTATACTTGCCTTATAAGAAAATGAATCCCAGGAGAGTGATATTTTTAATCAGAGTAATAATCTTTATTATTTTGTCAATCGAGGATTTGGTAGAGAACTGAAGTATTACTTTTGCAGATTTTTCGGTGGATAGTCACTTATTTGATGACCAGACTTTTTTATTCGTTGGGAACAGTCAAATGACTAAAATTGTTATCCTCCGTTCTGTTTTACGGATTTACTAATTGAGAAAAGGGGGCCAACATAAGCTGAGGTATTATTGGAGGTGATTATAATGTGCACTCTATAATGCACGATTGAAATATTAAAAACAAATAATTCTTCTTCCTTAGTTTTTAAATAATTATCTATTTTCAAAAAGCGACCACATTATTTTTTCACGTTTTAGACCCAAAAATAGAACTTTTACTTTAAATTTTAATTATTTTTGTTTGTTTTAATTATGAAAAACAATTGAAGTTGCATAAAACTGTGGTTCATATAGAGCGGTTTACAATACTCAACAAAATGCAATTTGAATCAAGTCGATAGGTCAAATATTTTTTGCGTAATCGTGTACACAGGATGCAAAAAAATTATTCAAAAAAAACAAATAGGAAGAGTACAAATGGCCCCACGTAAATTTCTAGCTATATCTTAGAAAATACTTGGAGTTCAGAGCTAAAAAATTGATTTTTGGATTCACACCAGGAGACCCCCTTAGTTGTGCCAGCAGCAAAAGCAACCACAATTGGTTAGTCCGCGGTATAAACCTGATAACTCGTATTTCAGAAATTGTACTCAATGAAGGAAAATCTTTAAAATTTTTGCAATTTTCAATATTGTCTTGAAACTGTAAAATGTGTTTTGTTTATTCACTAGAGGGAAATAATAAACGTTTATTTCATAGCATTTGAATTAAGATTAAACGTTTTATGAAAATTGAAAGATATTCATGTGTTATCTACAAGGGGTCCAACCGTCTGAGCCTATTATCTGCAGTGTTCTACCGTTGGTTTTCCATTGCTTTTTCCGGGCTTGCGTGTTTCTGCGTTGATGTGCTTGCAAAAATTTTAAATAATTAATAGCAAAAATTTGTTAAGTATTAGTAAATGCCTTTGTCTTTACAGCGATATGTAGACGACAACACCGAAGATGACGTGAAAGTATCCACAAAAGACTTTTGACTTACGCATAAACTTAACAGCACAGACCCTGACTACATGTCTTACTAGGAGAGAAGAAGGATTTCCCAAAAGACGCCATAAGAAGTTAACAGATTTAGACCATGAAACTATGTTCTAAAAATACAAAAACATCCATTCAGAAAAAATGTCAGTTAACAGGTTTAGACCGTAGACCATTCAGTTTTATAATTTAAATAGTGTCACCAGCCAAGATAAATACTAGTTGTGACTCGACGTTGCGGGTAAACAGAATCATGCACCAAGTAGTTTCACACGCATTCTACGGGAAGGTTTCAAACATTTAAATTGGGTCAACTATCTAAAACGCTAAAAACAGCAGTTGGACCGATTGCCTGATTGGACCATGAAAGGATCCACAAATGTAATAATTATTAATTTTTTCATGCGATAAGAGAAAAAATTAAGAGACAAATCTTGTGATACAAAAAAATATCTACAACATTTTACATTATCTTGTTATAAAAATATATTAAAAATTAAAACAGTAACTTTTTGGATAAAGCACACAAGCCACAAGAGCTTCTCTTTAATTGAAGATTTAATTTTTTTTTGTTGATAAAATCTCTCTTTTTCCCTTTTTTTTTGAGTTTTAACATTTCATGCTGTAAGACCTGTTAAAATATTATATTTGTATGTTTCTTGTTTTATTTTAGGTATTTATCAAAGAAAATAAAAGACATTTTTTGATTAAAGTAGAAATAGGGTACTCATATTTATGGCATCACCTTGGTGGGAAGGGGAACCTTCTTCATCTTATTGTCTGATTGAAAAAATTCCCTTATTAGCTTTACCTTCAGAGTTAAAAGTTCCAACAATCATAGCGATAACAACCTACTGCGAATGAAAATTAAGTGAACTTAAAAATATACGTCAGCTGCGTTTGCAAATGACCTCTCGCATCGTATACATAAAAACAATTTGTAAACAGAAATGAATATTCTAGAATTTGTTTATTTCTCTGTGATTGTCAATAATTAGAGCCTTGCGAGTTTGCACAACACATCCAATGTTGACTCATCTTTATAATCAGAATCCCATACTTTGTTCAAAATTGCCGAAATAAATAACGCTTTATTATTTCTGAGTAATTAGTGTATTTATTGATACGATCAAATACAAATCATTTCTTCGATGTTTATGATTAGTATATAGAATCGAGGAAGCATACAAGAAATACAATTGAGCTACATAATATTGAAGCAATATAATCAACCAGTTTTTTTATAAACCTCGTCCCAGTCCCGAAGCACTGACGAAAAGATCTTGCCAGATGGCATCATTATATAAAGCTTGTTATCACTTGGATGATAAAGACGCTTGAAGGAGGCGCTGCGCTGGAATATTGGTCGATTGTGCCTGTGGAAATCTTGGGCTACCAAACGTTCATCCGCGAACTTGATTTCAGCGTAATCTGGCCGAGCATTGATATTATCAAGATCATTAATTCTACGGTTGTTCAAATCAATAGTAAATAATGCTTCAAAATGTCCTTTATTCCCGTATCGTAAAAAAGCCTTCTGCTGCCCTTCATCCGCTTTCTCTGAATGCATCCACGTGGGCACATAGTCATTGTTCCTTCTTTCGAATAGTCCACTCTTAATAGGGCCGGTCGTGGATCTTGCATTAACGTGATTTAAAGCCGGCATTGAAAAGGGATCATTTGCACTTAATCCTGGAAAAAATTCGGCATTTACAAAGCTTTCTTTCACAAGATTAACAGGGTGGTCTAAAAAAGAGGGTTTCTTAAGGAAGAGAAATTAATTTCTTTTGGTAAGAAAAAACTATCTTGTGAAATGCACAAGAAAAAATAGAGATCAGATGGGAAGAGAATTTGGATCTTTTAGCTATTTCTAAATTAATAATTAAAACTGGAAGCTTTAGGAACACTATTCATGATGGAGGTCATATATATGTAACATTAAAAAAAAATGATATTATATCATACTTGCCTTTTAAGTACATGAATCCAAGGAACGTGAAGTTTTGAATCAAAGATATAATCTTCATTCTTTTTTCAATTGATGATTTGGTAGATCACTGATGTATTACTTTTAAAGATATAACTCTTTTAATGTCCAAACTTTAATATTCGTTTAAATAAAAATATTCGAACGAGTTATATATATTGCAAAGCTGTCTCCTTTTTCATATTTGCTAATTTAGATAACAGGGCAAACACAATATCAGGTATAATTGAAGGCAATTACAATGTGCGTTCTACAATACACAATAGAACTATTAAAAACGATAACAAAATGTATCTCCCTTATTTGTCATGAAATTATCTCGTGTAAAAAAAAAATGAAAAAGGCTTTAAAAATCAACAGTGCCATGCTGACATAATAAAATGCCACCCATACATTCGTCGTAATTTTTTTAATTTATATAAGGTAAGAATGAGCAGTCCAATATCCGGGTGTACCCGATCTTGCACCAGGTGGTTTAATCCCATAGTGACCACAAATCCTAAAAATAATTTTTAGTTACGCTGGGTCCAATTTACCTGACACCATTTGGAAAAAGTGCCTTTTGCTTTCTTTCTGATGCATCGACTCAAACTTCGAAATAGAATTTAGTATCAGATTTCCTCTTTCTAAAAAAATTTAATTTGTTGTTTTTTTAACTTTCTTTTGCTTTTAGCGAAATATTGGAATTATCGAGTTTCTGCTTATTAGATACGGTAGATAAAAACAAAATTAGGAATCCAATGGGAAAATCGTTAAAAGACATTTCGTAGGATTTTTCAAAAGCTTTAATTTTTCTTTGAGATTTTTTTTCTTAGTTTGCGTCGTTTGTCCATTCTAATACTCTCTCAATTATAAGAGATAAGACTGTAATAAATTACACTAAACTTTCGCCTTCAGTCAAGTTTCGATGGCTACCTACAAATGGCCTTGAATGGATTTCTTCGGGATAGAAACGCAAACAGTCAATGTTATTTTTCTCGAATAAAACAAAAAGTACACGTCCCATCAATAAGAGATTTTTAACGAATTCGTAGATCTTTTTTTTCATCACAATTTTTTTTGTGACCTTTTTAGGATCCTGCATAGTTTCCACACAAAATGCAATTTTTCATTTTTCATTATTTTTTGTGTAATAACAATTTAAGTTTTATAATTTTCAAGAAATTCCAAAGAGTTTTCATATCTTGCGTTGTTTGGCTTAAAATGTTGATTTTTGATTACCTTTAACTAATTCAAAATGCCTTATTTCTGAGAATATTTTTTATAACGAAAAAAGTCATTAAAATAAGTTCTTTGGCTTTCTGAACATTATAAATAGCTGCAAATAAAAATTTTTAATATAAAAAAAGGGTCCCAAAAATTTTGAAAATGCTCTGACTTTTTGAGTTTTTATCCAAACTGGCTAATTAATGAACACGTCTTTTCTTTTAGGATCTTAAAAAATGAACCAAAAATCGATCTGATCCTTTCATTATTTCGAGAGTTATCGTGTTTACGGGCGGACGGCCGGACAGACACAGACGCCAATTTAAAGACTTGATTTTGTAATTCAGGGTGCTTCGAAGTATGTAGATTCGTCGAAGAAAATTTCGGACATTCGAAAGAGATTTACAAATGTGTCATGAACTTTTAATTAAATAATAAATTAAATAAAAAATTAACTGTCTAAAAGAAATCTTAAAGATACAATGACATTTGAACTAGTACAATTTTTAACTAAATTATGACAACAACTTTTCTTTGAAACACTTTATACTGAAATGCGTATTTTTTATTTGGTTCGTAAAAAGTAAAATTAAAAATAAAATTTTTTTTTTTTGAAAAACGACACAAGCAGCATTAAAAACTTAATAACCAACGATTTTTATATAGCGCGCATTTATTTATAATTCTAAAAACAAGATAATGAAAATACATATTTGTTAATACCTAATAATATTAATAATAATAATAATACCTAATAATAAAATATAATATACATTTGATATAATGGTGTTGCACAAAGTGTAGAAAAGTTCACATTTTAGATATAACCGAGTGCGAAGTACCAGATACACGATTAGAATGTGTTCATTAAAGAAGAAAGAGCTTTAACAAAAGAGTATTCACAATCATCAACTGAAAGTCGTCGATTTTTTAGCTAAATTTAATAGTTTTGTTTAAAACTTAAGAGTTTTCTTGAAAGGCTGTACCAATTAGTCTAAAATTTATCTTTTATATAAAGGTACTTTATTACATTACAAAAAACATTACGGTTTTTACATTGCATTACAGAATTAAAAATATAGTTTAATCCTTAACCACGAAGAATTACCTTTTAACAAAAACTTGTATTTTGCAGCCTGGAAGCATTCCTGCGAAAAAAAATCTTGAAACTTTGTTTCATTTGATGTTTTTAACTGAAAATTTAACTATTTGTTTATTACTGATTAGGGTTAATTGTTTTTAGTTAAAAATGCAAAAAGTTGGTTGAAAATTCACATAATTTTTTTTTATTGTGCAAAACTTTTTGTCAAGTATTTTCAGTGAACAAAAAATATTTCGTTCTTTAAAAATAATTTTATTTACTAAAATAGCAACAAAATTATCAGTTTGAAAAATAAATTTCGAGCTAAACAATTTTTTAAAACAAAATAGTTTAATTTTAAAAAAATACATGAACATTAAAAATTTTACTGAATTTTCTACTGAAAAAATAATTTATAAGGGAAAATGGAATGCCCTATATTTATCGGAAAAATCATTTAAAACCAAAGGAAAATAAGTTTGACGAAAGAGATGCCGTTTAAACCAAAGAAATGAATTTTTAATGAACATAGATGAATTTTTAAACAAGAAGAATCATTTTCTACAACAAAAAGAAAATTCAGCTTAGAGAGTATAGGTTTTAGGCAAGAAAAAAAATTAAAAAATTAAAACAAAGTTGATAAATTTTCAAATAAAAAAAAATTCACTGAATATAATAAAATTAATTTTTCAGCTTAACAATTTAATTTTTAGCAAAACTGTTTAATTTTCAAAGCAAACAATAAATTTAAAGTGAGAAATATTTGTCTTTAATAACAAATAGAACAGTTAAATTTCCAGTTCAAAAATTTAATTTTTGAATAAAAAAAATAAAAATAAAATAATCGAATCTACAACAAAATAAGGTAATTGCCTACTAGAGAAATGAATTCACGAACAAAAAGACTAATATTCTTCCCAAATAGATTTTTCAAGTAAAAAAGATAGCATTGCAACGAGAAATTAAAAATTACGTTTTTAGTTAAAAATAACTATTTTCGCCAAAAAAACAAAGCTTTATGAAAACATTTTTTAATTTTAAACGATTTTAAACAAAATAGATAATTTTTAAAGAAATAGCGGTTACATTACAAATTCTCAGTTTAAAAAATAAATGTGTAACAAAAACAAGATTTTTTTCAACAAAATACATTAATTTTCCACCATGGTCTTGAATATTCTACTAAAAAGATAATTTTTAACGGAAAATGGAAGGCCTAATTTTTATTTGAAAAATCATTATATAGAAGAAAAGAAGTTTGAACAAAAAGATTCTTTTGCAAATAAATAAATTTCTAAATAACATACATGAATTTTTAAACAAGTATAATTTTCTGTTGAAATAATTTTTAACAAGATAGTTATATTTTCAAAAAAAAAAGAGTTTTAACCAAAACAGATGCATTTTCAAAGGAGAAAAATATTTTAATACTAGAAAACATGAGCTTTTAACTGAAAACCGTCAATATTGAAGCAAAAAAAAATTAACAAAATAGTGCAAATCTCAACGATAAAATAAACCAATTTTAAACTAGAAGAGATAAACTTTTAATCAAAAATGATACTGATAAATTTTTATTTTAAAAAGCGAAATTTTTTTCTATTCAGAAAAAAAATTTATTTTATTTTCAAACAAATTATTAAGGCCGTCTATAGCCTTTAATTTAGACCTAACATATTTGAGTTTTCATTTAATCATTTATTACATGTTTACTTAAATTATAAGAACGTTTCTGTTTTATTGCTAAACACGTGTTACATTGAGAAATAGCCAATTATATATTATTGTAAGCCTGACAATTGTTTAAAAAATTTTGAATTCGTGTTTTTATTTATTTCGGTTATTCTTTTAATATCGGAATTTTGGTACTTTTTCCTAAAACTAATACATTTTGTTTTCAAGAATATCTAAATATCCTAAATTAATAATTTAAAAATTCCAAACTGTTAAAGAAAAACTGTTTATAAAAATCATAATTGATCACGTTTCGTAGAAATTTTTACAGAAGATCGCTCTCACAATCATTTACAGTATTTACAGTATTAGAATATTTTTTCTAATGGAATGTTCAACTATAATAACTTTACTTTAGAATAGATTTGTGTAAAAGATTTATGAGTTTTGTTGAAAAATTACATATTTTGTTAAAAACCCCATTTTTAAGAAAAAAAAGTTAATTATTTCGATTAAAGATAAATATTATTTATATTTAGCAAATAAATTTGTAAACCATTTATTATTGTTCATAACAATCTTCAACCAGAAACTTGGTTGTTTAATCAGGAAATATGGATTTTTAATAAAAAATATAATAGTTTATATTGCAACCGAAAAAGATTTTAATTCTCAATAAAAAACATATTTAAATTTTTGAGCAGGAAAATTCATTTTCTACTATAAGAAACTGTTTTGAAACAAAATATATTAATTTTGAACCGAATTTTTAAATATTTTATTAAGTTTCGTAAATTTTTTGCCAAAAATTGAATAATTAAATTTTCAATTGAATTGGATTAATTTTTAATACAAAATAAACGAATTTTCTACAACATGGTTAAATTTTTATGCAAGTAAATAAATATAAAACTTAAAGCCAAAAATATAAATTTTTCAACTCGACACAATAATTGAATTAAAAAACAAAACAACATTTGGTCAAATAACAAATAAAATGTAAATGAAATTCACCTTTTAAAAATGATTTTAAAAAATTATAATTTTTTAACAAAATTGTTTAATTTTGAACAAAATGATTACATTTCGAATCAAATAATTTAATTTTTATCCAAAAGGATAAATTTTCAACCAAGAAGATTATCTTGCTACCAAAAAACACTAATTTTTAACAATTCACAACAACTTTTAAACAAATGTTTTGAATATTGATGTTTTGAAATTTCGAAACTAAAAAATATCGAATTGTAACTAAAAACTTAATAGTTGAATTTTCATTTAACAAAGCCCCAAAAATAAATTTTTAGTTGAAATTTAGGATCTTAGAAAAAAGAATTATTCATCAAATAGTTCAACTTTTGACCAACGAGTTGAATTATCAATTCCAAAATATGTTTTTTAAAATAAAAAATGTAACATTTTGCACTTCAAACTGTAAGCGTTTTTTAATTTTAAATTGCATAAAGTTATAAAAAACCAAAGAGATGAATTTTCATGAAAATACATTTTCTGTCTACCTTCTCAATAGTGCCGTTCTCATTAGTTTTGCTAGTTATTGATAGTTATTGAATTTTTTAATAAATAATATTAAAATATTTTTAACATATAATTATTTATAAACAAAATGAAACAGTATTTCAGGTACAAATGAAAGATTTTCACCTAAAAAGACAAACTTCTAACAAAAAAGTGTGATAGTTTATATTTAAACAAAAAGGTGAAATTTATTTAAAAAATAATAATACTAAATTATTGAACCTCCAAGCCCAAAAACGAAATTTCTCTACAACAATTTAATTTTTAAACTAAAACATGACTTTTTAGCAACACATTAATTTTCCGCGAAACTGATTAATTTTTACCCAGAAAACATGAAATTTTAAATCAAGAAAATTATTTTTTTACTAAAAAAGGAGAATTTTTATCTACAGTTTAACTTTTACCCAAGTAGTTAAATTATCAATTTGAAAAAATTATTTCTTTTAAAAAATTATTGAACTTTCAAACAAAGAGATAAATTTTTATCCAAAAATATAAATCTTCAACAATTAAAATGATTTGCTAACAAAATGATTCAAAAAAATTTTTCAAACAAAATATTTAAATATTCAAGCAAAGGAAAATACTAATTATCCAAAAAATGCATTTTATTAAAAAAATTACATTTCTACTAAAACGGATAAATTATCTAATCAAAAAGATAAATTTTCAAAAAAAAAGTTGATTTGTTAGTTAAAAAAGATTTGCAGAAAAATTTTCATTTTCAATCCAAAAAGAACAATTGAAAAAAAAGAATTAAAAAATATATAGTTGAATTCTCTACTAGATAGTTGCATTTTTATTTACGAAAATTTGCATTTGACCTAAAACTGATAAATTTTTTTTTAATATTTAAATTTTCCTTCAAAAAATATTGCAGTTGACTTTTCAGGATCGAAACATGAATTTTTAAACAAGAAATAAGTTTTTGCGAATAAAATTGAATTTTTAATCTAAAAAGACAATTTTGACATCAAAACATAATTTTTAACAAATATTATGCCTTTTAACAAAACATTTTAATTTTTAACGAAGCAGTTGCATTTTTAGCACAAAAAATAGCATTTAACTTGAAACAGATTAATTTTCAATATTTTTTTTTTTTAAATTAAGAAAAAGTATTTGAATTTCCATCCAGGAAATATTACACAGATTTGTTTTGAGCACCAAAATACAAAATTTAAACAAAAAGTAGATTTTGAACAAAATAGTTAAATTTTCAATAAAAAATCAGAATTTTTCATCAAAAAGTATGACTTTTCATAGGTGAACTTTAAAATCAAAAAGATCAAATTTCAAAAAAGTGATTGAATTTTCAATCGAACAGTTGCGTTTTAATTTAAGAAAAATGCAATTTTTGCTAAAACTAAAATTCCAATACAGAAATAAGAATTTATCACAATAAGTTAATTTTCTTTATATAATCAAATTTTCAAACAAAAATTTAAACTTTTTAACAAGATTCTTAAACTTTATAACACATTTGCTTTTTTGTCCAAGAGAAATGAAAACTCAACTAAAGCGGGTGCATTTTTAAATTAAAAGTACAAGTGTTCAAAAAAAGTTTGGAAATTTTATCCAAAAAGATTTTATTTCACTTTTCAACACAAAAATAGGAATTTGGAAGAAAAAGAAAATTTTCTAGAAAATAGATTTATAGTGCAAAAGATGAAGTATTAACTCAAAAGCAAATTTCCAGAAAAGTGTACATCGAAAAAATATTTCAGTTTATTGATCAGTAAAAAAATATGAATTTTAAACACAAGGATTATTTTTTTTAAAATACCTGAATTTTTAACTCAAAAAGTCGAGCAGGTTGAATGTAAATTTCTTTGATAAATATTTTAAATTTTGCTGAAGCACTGTCGGAGATTTTATTCATATCTGTGTTTTTATTTCCTATGTAGCTGAAACTAAATTAAAATTAAATAATTGAAACCAAATTTTTTTATTAAAATTTTCATCTAAACTGAAGCAATGTCACTTTAAAAATGTTTAACACTCGGATTGGAAATTATATTGTAAACCCTGTAGATTTAAGATTTCGAAAGATTTTTGGGCGATTTTTCGCATTATCGCAAAAATCATTATCGCTTGTCTCGTTTGGTATACAATTAAAAAAAAAATTGTTAAAATTAACCTAATCAAGATCTAAATTTTACAGAATCAATTTGCGATTAGTGGGCTACAAAAAATTAGTAGAAAATTAATAATTCTTTAAGTCAAAATATTTCCTGATTCAATTGTAGAAAGAAAATTATTGCTTAATGAAAATAAATAAAATCCACTGAAAACTGTATATTATAATTAAAAATGTTATAAAAATTAAAAACGTGAAAAATACAAAACCTTAATGCTGCAACGCAATCGTTTAGCATTGTCAACACTCGTGAAAGAATAAGGTCATATTATGAAATTGTAAACAGTTATCTCATTGTTTGAACAAAGTTAATAAAAGTGAAAAAAATAAATTATAAATAATTTTTAGAACTTTTAAGAAAATATATGAACTTAAAACCAAATTTTTGATTTTCCACTTAAAAGGATCAATGTTTAATTAAAAATATTAATTTTCGAACAAAAGTAAATAGCTATATTTACAGTTCAATATTTTAATTTAATTAATAGCTCATATTTTCACGACGAAGTTGAATTTTCATACAAAAGAAAAATGTATTTTTAACAAAAGCATTTAACCAAGTAACCAATTTTTAGTTACTTATATTTATGATGTAACATAATAATAATATTTTTAAAGCGAGATTTTCAGTTATGAAGATTAATTATCAACTTAAAAATATGCGTCTTAAAAAAGTAAAATCAAGCTCAATTTATTTAACTTTAAAAAAGTGAAATATATACAAATAATATTAGATTAGATAATATTTATATTCGCGCTAAGTTTGAGCGCGCCTTAAATATTATAAATATTATAATTCAAATATCAAAAACTTTGATTTACACTTCCAAGGGTTTACACGCATAAATTGGTACAGATTCTTAAAATTTGTTTTAAAGATGTTTTTCAAAGTGCATAAGGTTTTGAATATTACATTCTCATTACAAAACACGTGCTTCGCGCTCAATCTTTTTGAATCTGTGTCTAATTAACAAACTTCATGAAAATAGTTTCGAGATACATATTTATTTTATATCTAGTAGAAACTTGTATTGTATTTTTTAAAAACTTTAAACATTTTGAAAAGCATGTCGCGTAACAGAAAACTTAATATATATTCTAAAACTCATACAAAAAAAGGTTTTTTTTCTTCAAATTTTGAAAAGTTCAAACTTTTGGAATTTTGGCCTGAACAAAAAATTTAACTAAAATAATTTCTAGATATTTTTTATATCTTTTAAAGTATTTAAATAAAATTTTCTAATCTATCAGAAATTTTTTATTTTTTTTTTTTTTATTTTTCTGGTCATTTTCAAACTTTTCAAAAATATATATCATAGCTTTCTTACTTACGTCGAATTTGACAATTTCATTTGGATAATTTGGCATTCTTCTATCTATCTATAAGAAACTTTCTCAACAAATTATAAAATTCCAAGAAAATATCTGCCAGTGGCGCAGGAAGATTCTCATCAAGCGCTGCCCGCACGGCTCGCTTCGCTCGCGAGTTTAAGCTCACCTAGAGCGGGCGCGTATTAGTTCTAGCGCTTCCCGCTTGATAGTATATTTATCTCGCGCTTCGCGCGCGGTAATCTATTAACCTCACGCTACGCGCTCGATATTTTCTGTTCAATAAAAAAATGTCATATAAATCATTTTAGAGTCTTGTTAACATTCACTGAAAATAACCCCTTACATTTTTTCATCTCTTAATATCAATAATTCCAAATTTTTGACAATGATCCATCTTTTTTAATTTCGGTCTAATCGAAAAATTTAAATAAGATAATTTATAAATTTTTTTTATATCTATTAAAGAATTTAAATAAAATTTTCTAATCTATCAGAAAAACTTTTGTTTTCAATTTTTCTGAACATTTTCAAACTTTTCAAAAGTGTATAGCTTTTTTACGTACATCGAATTTGACAATTTTATTTAAATAATTTGCAATTCTTCTGCCCACCTATTATAAAATTTCTCAAAAAATTCTAAAATATAAATAAAGAACCTACCCGTTGCGTGGGCACATTCTATAGAGCGCTGCGCGCACGGCTCGCTTTGCTCGCAAGTTTAAGCGCGCCTCAGGCCGGCGGGTATGTGATCTCGCGCTTCGCGCACGATAGCGTATTTATCTCTCGCTTCGCGCGCGGTAATGTATTAACCTCGCGCTGCGCGTTTGATATTTTGTGCTTAATAAAAAAATGCCATCTAAATCATTTGTAAGTCTTGTCAAAATCTACTCAAAATAAACCCTTAAATTTTTGCATCTCTTAAAATCAATAATTCCAGATTGTTTACAATGATCCATCTTTTGTATTTTCGGTCTAATCGAAAAATTTAACTAAGATAACTTCTAAATATATTTTATATCTATTAAAAAATTTCAATAAAATTGTCTAATCTATCAGAAAAATGATTTTTTTTTTAACTTTTCTGAACATTCTAAACTTTTGATTCTAAACTTTCTGAAAAAAATTTTAAAATTGAAAGAAAAAATCTGCCTGAAGGGAGGGCACATTTTCATCGAGCGCTGCGCGCACGGCTCGCTTTGCTCGCAAGTTTAAGTGGGCCTCGGGCGGGCGGGTATTTGATCTCGCGCTTCGCGCACAATAGTTTATTTATCTCTCGCTTCGCGCGCGGTAATGTATTTACCTCGCGCTGCGAGCTTGATATTTTGTGATGAATAAAAAAATGTCATCTAAATCATTTGTAAGTCTTGTTAAAATCTACTCAAAATAAACCCTTACATTTTTGCATTTCTTAAAATCAATAATTCTAGATTGTTTACAATGATCCATCTTTTGTATTTTCGGTCTAATCGAAAAATTTAATTGAGATAACTCCTAAATATTTTTTATATCTTTTTAAGAATTTGAATAAAGTTTTCGAATCTATCAGGCAAATGTTTGTTTCTTTCAATTTCTGTAAAGATTTTCAAAGTTTTCAAAAGCAATACAGCTGTTTTATTTTCATGGAATTTAAAATTTAAAATTGATTAATTTGCAATTGTTGACCCATCTATAAGAAACTTATTAAAAAATTCTAAAAATGAAAGGAAAAATCTGCCGGAAGGGCGGTCACATTTATATCGAGCGCTGCGCGCACGGCTCGCTTCGTTTGCAAGTTTAGGTGCGCCTAGGACAAGCGGGTATTGGTTTTCGCGTTTTGCGTATATATTGATCTCGCGCTTCACACGCGATAATGTATTTACCTTGCACTACGCGCTAGATATTTTGTGTTCAATAAAAAAATGTTATCTGGATCGTTTGTAAGTCTTGCTCAAATCTACTAAAATTAACCCTTTAAATTTTTGCATCTCTTATGAAAAAAAATAACAGATTTTTAAAAATTAATTATCATTTTGAATTTTACTCTTATTGAAAAATTTAAATAAGATCATTTCCAAATAATTTTCAAAAGTGTATAGCTTTTTTATTTACATCGAATTTCAGAATTTCGTTTAAATAATTTTCAATTATTCTACAAATCCATAAGAAATTTTCGCCACAAATTATAAAATTTAAAGCAAAAATCTGCCCGTTGCGCGGGCACATTCTCATCAAGCGCAGCGCGCACGGCTCACTTCGCTCGCGCGTTTAAGCACGCCTAGGGCGGGCGGGTATTGGTTCGATATTTGTCTCGATATTTTGTGTTCAATAGAAAAATGTCATCTGAATCATTTGTAAGTATTGTTAAAAGCTACTGAAAATAACCCTTTAAACTTTTGCATCGCTTAAAAACCAAAATTGCAGATTTTTGAAAACTATCCATCTTTTTAAATTTTATTTTAATGGAAAAATTTAACTGAAATAATGTCCAGATGTTTTTTATATCAATTAGGAATTTAAATAAAATTTTCTAATATATCAGAAAAATGTGTTTTTAAAAATTTTATGAACATTTTTAATCTTTTCAAAAGTATATAGCTTTTCTATTTATATCGAATTTTACAATTTCATTTGGATGATCTGCAATTCTTTTACCTATCTTTCAGAAACTTTTCTCAAAAAATTATAAAATTTTAACAAAAAATCTGCCCGTTGCGTTTGCACATTCTCCATCGAGCGCAGCGTGCACCGCTCGCTTTGCTCGCAAGTTTAAGCGCGCCTAGACGGGCGGTCATTGGTTTTCCGCGCTGCGCGCTCGGTTTTTTGTATATTTTCCACACTTGTGCACTAATTTGTTGATTATGAATTCTTTTTTGTTAAAGCTCCTTCGGATTTAGCGAACACATATTCATCGCGTATCACCAGCTACACCTCGAATCTATCCCTCAAATTGTATGTCATTTTCATGAATGTACATGCAGGCAGACGGACAGACATTACACTCTCACGAATAAGAATTTAATAATATTTATATATACACACAGAATTTTGTTTAATTTTTAACAACTTAGATATTTTACTTAATAAATAAAAGTTGTTTAAAACTAAGAAAATAAAACTAGAAAATTTGTTTATATAAATATAAAAAAGCTTAATAAAACATGAAATGTGTTCACAGATTTTCGGAATAAGCAATGCTTTGATATTGCTGAATGATAAGTTTATTTCTGTATGCGATTAAATATACATAATCTCTTCGCTCTTAAATATTAGAATATTAAATACCAGAAAATAAAAAAAATCAAATAAATTATAATAAAAGCAATAAATTAAATAATTGATTAAAACACAAAATAGACACAACTACTAGTAAATATTATTACAGCATTTTAATTAAATATGTGAATAAATTGAGCGGTACCAATATTGCAATTTTGCTGAATAAATATTGCCACCAGGCATCATGACAAAAATCCTGTTCTTTTTGGGGAAAGTATTAAAATAAAAAAAAGACTCTCTAGGCTTAAAATATGGTCGGCGGTACCTCAGAAAATCTTTAGCTGATATACGTTCATTTGGCAAGCCTTCATTTCCCAACATTATTTCAGCATACTTAGCCATATTATTGGAATCAAGGAATTCATAAGTTTCAGTTGCGTCAATTATTTTAGTAAATTTTACTTCAAAATTTCTTTTCGATTGAAGCCGTATAAAAGCTTTCTGCAACAAGCATATCCTTGGCCGAGAATACATCCACGTCGGTATTGTGTTATTTTGGATTGCTTTAAGCATCCCTCGTTTAATAGTGCCGGTCGTAGATAATACCAAAACGTGATTTAAAGGAACGTGTGGAAAGCAATCTGCACCTAATTTTGGAAAAAATAAAAAATTTAGCGAATTTGTGTAGAAAAATTAATTTGGGAGGGTTTATTTTTTTTCGAATTTTAATAAAAAAATATCTTTCGTTTGATGAGAAAATAAATATTTTCGATTATATTGAAAATCATACAGAGGTAAATTCTTGTACGATAGGATGGTCCTTATATGGTGCTCTCTACAACTCTGATCTTTAGACTATGATGAAAAAATATATCTACACGATTTTTTTTTCTTCAAAATTTAGAAAATTGCGGACCCCTTATTTTGAACCAAAATTGAAATTTCTACAATTAATAGCAACATATTATCAAATTTTTCAAAAGGCAGATTTATTTATGAGAAAGCACGTGACAAAAAGGAAAACTCAAAATTTTTAAAAAATTTAAAGATGGCGGACCAATTTTCTTTTTTTTAACAATTATTTCTTTATTTTAAGATAAAAACTTTCTAGGTGTCAATTAAAAGATTTCATTATTATCAAGAATAATATTTTGTGATGCATGAAAGTCAAAATCTTGAAAATTTCAAAATGGCGCCTTATGGTATTCCCACAAACTTACGACCTTGAATTTCGCCACAGATATGGTTTCTAAAGATGTGTAATTACTTTTTAAAAAACTAAGAGTCGTATAAAAAAAACTAGTAAATTCACGCTCGATAATATTGTATTGCGATTTACGTCGATAATGTATTTATCTCGCGCACAATGATTGTGAATTCTGTTTTGTTAATTCTCCTTGGGCTTTAACGAACGCATTCTCACCAGGTCTCTCATGCTTCACACTTTATTTCATCAAAAATGCGAACTTTTCTGCATTAATTTCAAATATAATATATCAAATGTATATTATATTTATTTCTTTACCTCTGCCTTTATTGTTTACTTCAATATTTGTTTCTTACTTTGAATTAAATTTTTTTTCTTCGCCAGACTGAAAAATTTTTAGCATTTCAGTAAATTTATATTATTATTATTATTCATAATATGCATTAGTATTCTAAAAAAATTATTTTGATTATCTTATCTTTATTATTAAAAAATTGCGACTTATATTAAAATGTAAATTATTATTAAACAATTTGTTGAAACTTGTGTCGTTTTTCCATAAATATAATTGTTTTATATCCAATCCAGATGTAATTTAGGACAAAATGTTATTGTATCTTGTTTTCTTTTTCCAAAAAGTTTTTTTTTTACTTTTTACATATTTTTATAACCAGAGTTTAGCACAAACTTGTAGAATTTTTTGTTTTTAAATTCTGTTCGTATCTTGTATCGCTTTTCCCAAAATTTATTTATTCCTATCTAAAAATAAATAATAGCAAATCTGTATATCTTTTTGGGCTGAACAACATTAGTCTATTAATTTTTGTTCTTACCTTGTGTCGTTTTTTGAAAAATTTAATTTTTTTATTTTGAATATTTTTTTTACGAATAAAGGAAAAACCACGTGTCCCATCAAAAATTATTTATGACAAATTTGAATAAATTTTCGCTTTTTTTTGCAAAAGCAACTTTTTTATTTAATTTTTTTTCAGAGCTTGTGTCGTTTATCCAGAATTTAGATTTTTTTATTTTTTTTTAAGAATAAAAAAAAGCTATGCCTTCTATCGAAAAGTCATTAGCGACAAATTTGTAGATCTTTTCAGGGCGCGCAATTTTCGTTAATTCAGTTTTTTTCGTATCTTACCTCGTTTGACCGCAAAATAGATTTTTTTATTTATTTTTTTTTTCTATGATCAAACATTAGGATGAGAATTAAAAAAACACCCCTAGATTCATCTTCAAAAAATCTAGATGAGTTTCTTTTTTTGTTTAAACAATTTTAAAAAAATCACATCAATTTTTATAGCTATGCAATTGTTAAGAACAAAATAAATAGCGAATTGAAAAATAAACCAAATTATTGAATTGATTGTTTCTTAATTAATTACATGACTTTGAAATCCATATTCAGAGGCAATCAGCAAATGTGCACTAAGCAAAAAATGCAGTAATTGTTGAAAAAATTGTTTAAAAAGAACGGCGTCGAGATATTTTCGAGAGCAATGCAATGGTTTTGTTCATTGTTCAATCTGAATATTATTTTCTGTATAACAATTTCATAACTATAAATAGTGATTTAATCATTTAAAAAATTGTTTAAACAAAAAAACTGCATCCAGGTTTTTCGGCGACGAATCTAGGGTTTTTTTTTAATTTTTTGATTAATTACATAATTTTGAAATCGATATCTGTGGTAAACTTAAAGTTTATAAAAACTCTTATTTCCTTTGGTTTTCGTACAAAGATCTTTAAATTTGGAAGAAAAATCAATTATATTGTGACAAAGTGTATGCTTGATAGTAGGTCTCGAAATTTGCACTGTAGTAAAAATAGCGCTCTCTTATACTTTTGATTCTGCTCAGCAGTCATTTTTATTTCAAGGTATTGTAAATTTTAAAAATTATTCATTTTTTTTTTAATATTTACAATTATTTCAATTCAGAATTATACCCATATCAAAGAATAAAAAAATGATGAACAGTTTTTTTCATTTCTTAAAAGTTT
>JAAAKG020164193.1:0-28682 GCA_010014905.2 Druon quercuslanigerum
TATAAAAAGACGAATTTTTAACAAAATAGTTAAATCCTTCAATAAAATAGAGGACTTTTCATTCAAGAATATTAATTATTTTGTGAAATGTTTAAAATTTCTAAAATTTAAAAATTTTAGAAAATTGACAGAATTTCTGTATTTAATATAAATCTTAAAATTTCCTGAAATTTCTAAAATTTTAAACATTTTTAACTTTATCAAAATTCATAATTCGCTCTCACATTTCTACTCTAGGGAAGAATGTTCGAATTCTATAAAATATTAAAAATTTCTGAAATTACAAAAATTAAAAAACTTATCACAATTTCTGAATTTTATAAAATTTTCGAAATTTAAAAAATTGTTAAAACACTCAAATTTATTAACTTTTTCAAAATTAAATTTTTTTTTAGAGTTTTGAAGAACTTTGAGAAATTCTAAATATTTTAGAATTTTTAAAAATTTAGAAACTTTAGAAAAATTTGAAAACAATATATTTTGAACAATTACGAAATTTCAAGCATTTTAGAATTTTTGATAAGCTTAACCTAATTTAGCAAATATTTTAAACATTTCTCTAAATTTCAATCATTAACATTTTTTTGCTATTGTAAAGATTTTTGAAATTTTAAGAGTTTTAGAAATTTTGGTAATATTATCAATTTTATATTTATAGACTTTTTTATAACTTTAGAAATATAGAACGGTTCAGATATTTTCAAAATTTTAAAACTTTCAAAAACTTAGAAAATATGAGACTTTTGCATAATTTTAGAAATCTTGATCAGTTAAGAAATGTTTAAAATTTAAACAATTTGAATAATTTGACAACTAAAGATAATTTTATAAATTTAAATAGCCTTTGTTTTTTAAGGTTTAAGATTATTCAGAAATTTTAATATGTCTTGAGAATTTTGAAAATTTTAGAAATTTTAGAAAATATGGAAAATTGTACAAGATTGGAATATTTCATAAAATTTATAATTCTGGATAATTTAAAACAGTTTTTAAATTTTAGAAATGATGGACATCTTAGATATGTTGAAAGTATTGAAAATATACGGAAATTTCGATAATCCAAAAATTTTTTAAATAATTGAAAATTTTCAGGACCACAAATAATTTTTTATTTCATAACAATTATTTCAACCGAATATTTTAAAAGATTTCAAAACATTTAATTTTTTTAAATTGTCAGAAAAATTTTAATAATTTTAGAGTAAAATATAGAAGTTTTTTAAACATTTATAAAATAATTAAAAAATTTGAAAATAACCTCTGCTTGTGCTAAATATCTTTTAAACTGAACTGAATTTTCCCTAAAATTTGGTAAAACCCTATAAAATTAAAAAAAACTTTAGTAAAAATTTTCTTTATACGTTTTTGACATGCCTGCAATATTCGGATATCTTTTTAAATTTTCGCAAGAAACTTAGAAAAATTATATTTATATAATCTTAAAAACAAAAAAAACTATAAATTATAATTTTAAATTCATTATTTGCATGATTATTTATAAATTAATAATCTGGAAAATAAGAGTTTTTAAAATTATTAGTTTACAGTTTTAGATTTAGTTGAATTTTCAATCAAGAAGATTAATTTTCTACAAAAAATACTCATTTTTAAGAAAATACTCAAATTCTCCACTAAAAACTATCAATTGTGAACAAATAACTTATATTATATTGTTAAATCTTGAACCAATTATATAAATATTTGAAAAAGCAGTCCGAATTTTATCCAAGTTCTTGAATTTTAAAAGAAAAAATCTGCCCTCTTCGCGGTGATTGTGAATTCTCTTTTGTTAAAGCTCCTTGGGCTTTAACGAACACATTCTTATCACGAGTCTTGTGCTTCGCATTCGATTTTTTTCCAACAGTGGAACTTTTCTACATTATATTCAACAAAATTTGTTAAAGCTCCTAAAGTGAAAAATAGCGCACTGGTATTGCAGAAAGTCCTAGACTGTCTGGAAAATACGTGTGCCGTCGAAAATCAGTCGGATCACAGGTTTAGACCGAAAATTCTGCTTTTATTGTACGCGTAGCAGATATTTTATAGTAAAAACATTTTTAAATTTTAGAAATTTGTTTAGCAACAATATTAAATATTACTGAAAAATCAAAATTGACAAAAGTTAAAGTCAAGTTTAATATGGCTTTTATAAGCAGAAGTATTTTATATTAATTAATATGATATTCACAGATTTCTAATTCCTAATTATAAATACAGACTGAGTTCTATTTGCTCATTTTCAATGCTATTTTTATGGTTTGAACTTTACACAAACGGCCTACTGACCAGCCTAATCGTTTTTTAAATTCTAAATGATATCACTAACCTCAGTTACCCAGAATTTGTGAATTGAAATTTCTACCGCATCGTGTTCCACATCGCAGTTGTGATTCCTTATTGCTTAATCTCCTAATAATTGACTAACAGAGTCTTTTAAAGCGTCTGGGGTAGACAGTCTAGTTACAAGAGTCCATTGAAAATTCGACTAATGAGGGATTGGGGAGGGGAAGGGGGATATTTTCAACCGAGAGTCATAATTGTTTTGATAATCTTGTAGGGCATTCAAAAATCAAAATATTTCTTCTAAAAAAATGCTGTATAAAAAATTCGCTCTTTCTTTTCGATTCCTTACGACGTCTGGCAAAGCGCAACCACGATATACAATTTTCACACCAAATTAATACCTTCTCATTAAGGCGAATGTAAAAATAATATAAAACAAGTTTTTTTAATCAAATATATAGATATAATTTAGGCGAAAATTTTTTAACTAAAATGTTATTGCAGCTTTTGTCGTTTTTCCAGAAACTTAATTTTTTATGTTATTTTTCACGATTAAAATAGAAACTACCCATCATATTCAAAAAAACCATTAATAAACATTTTTTTCTCTGCTTTCACGGCCTACTGAGCAGCCTTACTATTTTTTGACTTCTAAATGTTATCTCTAACCTCAGTGACCCAGAATTTGTCAATTGAAATTTGTACCGCATCGTGTTCTACATCACAGTTGTGGTGCCTTATTGCTTGAGCTTCTAATAATTGACTAAAAAATCTCTTAGAGCATCTAGGGTGGAGAGTATAGTTACAACAGTCCGGCGAAACTTCAATTAATGAGGGTTGGGGGAGAAGGGGAGGGGGGGATTAGTTACAACCGAAAGTCGTAGTTGTTATGATAATCTTGTAGGGCATTCAAAAATCAAAATTTTTCTTTTTAAAAAATGCTGTATAACAAACTCGATCTACAGTATTATTGCAGCTTGGGTCGTTCTTCCACAAACATAACTTTTTTATTTTCAATGTTATTTTTCACGAATAAAATAGAAACGACCTTTCATATTAAAAAAAACCATTAATAAACATTTTTATTCTTATCAGCTGAATTTGCAGGCTTACCATTTTTTAACTTCTAAATGATATCCGTAACCTTACTGACCTAGACTTTCCAAATTAAAGTTTCTACCGCATCGTGTTCTACATCCTAGTTCTGGCGCCTTAAGGCTTGATTTTCTATTAATTGACTAAAAGAGCGTCATCGCGAGTCATATAACTTAAAATCTTCCTTCTTTTTAATGCGCTCAATTTTTTAATTTGTTTCCAAAATAGCTCACTGATGAACTTAGGATCATTATTTTTTGCTGCATTCGTAAAAAAGAACATTGATAATGAAGAAATGAAATTTCTGTACAAACGACACAAGCTAAGAAAATAAATAAGACAAAATTTATTCAACAAAAAAAGATCGACAAATTGTTTATGAATATTTTTTCGACAGAAAGCGTATTTTTGGTTTTAGTCGTAAAAAATTACCTTGAAATAAAATAAATAAATTTTCTGCAAAGCGATACACAATATGAAAAAAAATATAAAGAGACAAAAGTTGTTTATTCATAAAAGATCTAAACATTTGTTATTAATAATTTTTAGGCAGAACAAGTAGATTTTATTTTAATCGTAAAAAAGGAGATTAAAAATAAACATATTATAAAGGCAAGGCAAAACTGAAAAGTTACATTTTCATTTTAAAAATTAATTTTAAACCGAAATGAAGCTTTTCCACTAAGCAGTTCAATTTTGAACCAAAAAGATAAACCTTTATTTAAAAAAAATGTTAACCAAGTAGTTTAACGTTTACACAAGTAGTTGCATTTAAAATGTAAAAAAAAATTATTAACAAAATAGTTAAAAATTTAACTAAAGAAATTAATTTTCTACTAAAAATATAAATCTTAAACAGAAATTATTGCTTAAAAAAGTGATTTAACTGAATCTTTTAAATAAAATAGTTGATGACTCAAGCAAAGATGAATCATTTTTAACCAAAAAATGGTATTGCCGTAAAAATCAAATTTCTACTACTTTAGTTCATTTTTCAAGAAACAAATATAAATCTTAAGCAAAAAGGAAATTTTCTACAAAATAGTTACACTGTCAGCAAAACAGCAGCATCATTTTTAAAATTTCTTCAGAGAAGGTATTAGAATATTTTTAACTTTCGCCTCCCCTCCCCTATACTTTGAATTTTCTCAATTCTTGTAAAAGAAATTTTTATAATTTTTAATTTTTAAAACCTTTGAAATTTTTTTAAATCCTCTTGAAATCTTTACAAAACACCATGATTTTTTTTTTAATTTTCCCAAGTTATTTGTACTCAGAATTCTTTTGAATTCTCTGAACTATTTTCAATTATCTGAATTCTTTAAAATCCTCTGCATTATTTTTAAAATATAATAATTTTTTTGAATTCTCTGAATTATTTTTTGAAATATTAAAAAAAAACATACTGAATGTTGAAAATGAGACTAATGGTTCTTGGTGGGGATATGAGAATTTGGGGCACGTTTTTCTAAAAAGGGCAATTGTTCCGCAGAATTTTTGTAAAATTTCAAAGCCCTTGGCTCGAGCCTGGACCTAACGGAAAAAATCATCTGGCGGACACTCTCGCCTATTAAAAATGCGACGTTGCCAGAATTGTAATATTTGTACGTTTTACAGTGAATTTCCTTTCTTGGCAACGTCGAAAAAGGCCCAAATACACGGCTTGAGTCCTTTTCTCTGGTGATTTGGGGTCAGAAATGGGCCCTATCTTAAACCTAAAATATTCTTAGTTTTAAAAAAACATACTGATTACAAACAATAAGACTTATGGTTCTTGGTGAGTATATCAGAACTCGAGGCACGTTTTTCTGTAAAGGGCAATTGTCCCGCAGAATTTTTGTAACATTCCAAAGCGCTTAGCTCGAGCCTGGACTTAACGGAAAAAAATCATCTGGCGGACACCCTAGCCTAGGCAAAATGCGGCGCTGTCAGAATTTTTATAATTCTACGTTTTATAGCGAATTTCCTTTCTTGGCAACGTTGGAAAAGGCCCAAATGCACGGCTCGACTCTTATTCTCTGGTAACTCGTTGTCAGAAATGGGCCCTATGTTAAACATAAAATGCTCTTAGTTTAAAAAAAATGATTAGTAAAAATGGCACTTATGGTTCTTGGTGGGGATATCAGAACTCAAAGCACGTGTTTCTGGAAAGGGCAATTGTCCCGCAGAATTTTTGCAACATTCCAAAGTGCTTGGCTGGAGCCTGGACCTAACGGAAAAAAATTATCTGGCGGACACTCTCGCCTATTAAAAATGCGACGTTGCCAGAATTGTCATATTTGTACGTTTTACAGTGAATTTCCTTTCTTGGCAACGTCGAAAAAGGCCCAAATACACGGCTCGAGTCCTTTTCTCTGGTGATTTGGGGTCAGAAATGGGCCCTATCTTAAACCTAAAATATTCTTAGCTTTAAAAAAACATACTGATTACTAACAATAAGACTTATGGTTCTTGGTGAGTATATCAGAACTTGAGGTACTTTTTTCTGTAAAGGGAAATTGTCCCGCAGAATTTTTGTAACATTCCAAAGTGCTTGGCTCGAGCCTGGACTTAACGGAAAAAAATCATCTGGCGGACATCCTCGTCTAGCCAAAATACGACGTTGTCAAAATTCTAATAATTGTACGTTTTCCAGGAAATTTTCTTTGTTGGAAACGTCGGAAAAGGCCCAAATGCAAGGCTCGAGTTTTATTCGCTGGTGACTCGGGGTCAGAAATGGGCCTTGTGTTAAACCTAAAATACTGTTAGTTTATAAAACAAACATAATGATTGGTAAAAATGGGACTTATGGTTCTTGGTGGAGATACCAGAACTCGAGGCACGTTTATCTAGAAAGGGCAATTGTCCCGCAGACTTTTTGTAACATTCCAAAGCGCTTGGCTCGAGCCAGGACCTAACGGAAAAAAATCATCTGGTGGGGATATTTGGTTATTTTAGACTGTTGCCAAAATTATATTATATTACAATTACTGTGTCCACTCCATTTTCGAGGTAACCTTAACCTTTTTTTAGTACATTTCAATTACAACTAATACAAATAATCCGCAAAACACACAAGTATGATTTAATTAAAAACGTAAAAGAAAAATTTTTAGAACAATAAACAAATTTTCAAAGAAATATCAAATTAAATTTTCAACTGACAAAGATTACTTTTCACTTAAGCATGAAATAGTAAAAAATAAAAATAAATACGCTCGAGAATTTAATAAAATATTTATCTATAAGTAATGTAAAGAATGATAAAAAATACATTTCTGATAAATATTTTTTTCCGCTTGCGAGCACTGTCTTGTAAATAACTCATATTGCTGAAGGCCATGTAGGTTTAAAAAATAATTTCTACTTGAAGTTCTGAATCTTTAAATAAACACAATTGTTTTTGTCACCTATTTTCAACACAGAATGAGTGTTTGATAATTTTTAGGTCAAATGAGATAGCGACTAGTATATATACACTAGAGCATTCTTTGAATATTTATTAGTGACACCTATCTTCACGATGTTCCATAAGCCTGTTTGTAAGTATAATAATAAATGTACAATTTTTTACTGGGATTGGAATGATTTTTTTCGTATCAAATTTAAATATTTTTTTAAAAGTTTCTTTTTTTCGCTAAAAATGAATTTTTAATAAAAGTTTAACAATTCCATTATTGGATAAAAGTGATTCGTTCTCAGTTAAAAATTTATATTCTCTGATTAAAAATATGAGTGTTTTGTAAAAAATTCGTCTTCTTGCTTAAAAAACTCAACTTATTGTTTAAAAATTTACTTTTTGGTAGAATATTCATATTTTCAGGAGGAAAACTCAACTGTTTTATAAAGAATAGATTTTTTTAGTTTTAGTTTCAGAAAAAAACAAGTTTAACTGCTAAAAAATAGCCAAGTAATGAATTTGTTAATTGAGTTTGGTTAAAGAATTATCCAATGTTATCCATTAAAAAAAATCATTGCTTAATAACTGGTTTTTACTGTCGTGAAAAAGCGGTATTTCATTTAGAAATTCATGAAATGATAGAAATTTGATTAACAATTTTTGTTTACAATAATGAATTGTTGACTGTCATCAAGTTGTTCCTAAAAATGTAGGTTGTTTAAAAGATTATTAATTTTTATTTGTTGGACAAACATTATACTTAGGTTTTATTTTCAATTTTATAAAAATTGCGTTTAAAGTAATAAATTATTTATTAACTTTTATTAATTCAACTAAAAAAACTCTTTCTGTTCATAAATAGTTCAAATTTAGTGCGAATCAAGTAACGAATAGCCGCCAATCCCCATGAAACCTTTTTAATTCCCTTATTTGTTTATAACAAATTCAATTAATTTTGTAACATTTGCATTACTATTGGACATATTTTTTTGACAGCTGCTTTCAGTTTTTTTTTTGGTATTTTTGATTGAATAAAAGCATTTTTCAAAAACCGCTATACTAAAAGTCAAATTTTTTTATATCTATTATTAAATAAACAAAAATGAAAAAATCGGTAATGTCAGTTCGATGCGAAATTTTATTTTCTTTCATTAAAATAAGATTCAAAAGGGATCCGTTGCCACGTTTTGACCCTGAAAAACGCGTTCGACGTATTTTTAAATAAATATATTTATTTTTTGTAAAAGGCAGTTTATTATAAAACGAACAGTATTGTAAAAACAATGTAAAATAAAAAAAATCCAGTTATGCATTGCCCATATCGTAAAAAAAAACCTAACTTTCCGCCCGGTTGCTCTGTGAACAATATAGTACGTGACAAGGGAAGAGGAAATCTCTTGAGCTATTTGAATGCCGCGCGAGCGAAGCGAGGGCGGCAACCTTTGACACTCGTCTGAAATCGCTCTCACTTTCCACTTGTCACGTAGTCTACTATTGATTTATACAAAGTGTTCTTTAACGTAAAATCAAGTGAACCTATACTTCTCATTTCTTTCAGATGAAAAAAATTATATTTTTAAAGACTGGGCTAACTGTTCTTACTGTATTATTGGCATTGGCACTAAATTATAGTACAATGGCACTTGTACTATAAATTAGTGCCAGTGCCAATAATACAGCAAGTACAGTTAGCCCAGGTTTTGAAAATAGGTTCTGCGCTGTCTTGTCACACGAACCAGTCATGTAATCTCAATGGAGGATACAAAGGTGCAAGAGGCATTTTTTGCAAGGACTTTCGGCGTTACAACAACAACAAAAAACTGAAGATTGAAAAGTGATAGATTGGTTTACGAAAGGCCAGTGAGACTCTTAACTGCACTGGCTAACAATAGCAGTCATAGGACTAGGTCAAACAGACCTAAATAAGTCTATTTGTTGAAGGAACTATGCGAGACACTAAAAAATGTTAATTATCGAAATTCTTTATCTAAAAACATCTAGTTTAAATTTGTTTATTGACACTCTTTGTAATAACTATAAAAATGGTGTCAAATAAAAAATTAAAAAATTGATTTAAGACGTCTGCTTTATTTTGAAATGCCCAAATTTGCATTTGCGAATCCTGGCACAATATTTACTAAAAAACGTGTTTTGGAAGTATTATAATTAAAACGAGGTCGTTTCCGATGTTCGTTTTTCTGTTACCACAAAAAACGAATTCTTTGATAATTTAAAAAAAAATTAGCTGTTCTTTCTTTGTGGACAAGCAGAAGAATCACACCCTTCAGCAGATGTTGCTGATGCTGGAACCGTCAATAACAAATTGAGCAAGCTTTTTGAGCTGGTTAGAAATTTGTAGGTGTAGGTCCTGACCCTTTGGCATATTCCTGAGAAATTTTATATGTGCGTAAAGATCATTGGTGTCCAAATCTCCAGCGGAAAGTCCCAATTTTGTTTTCAAGTTTTCTTCAGTATGGACAATTCCTTTGTAAGTATCGAATAATATGCTTTCCAACATTTTTAAAGTATCGAGGTCTTGAAGAAAGATGATAATTATTTCACCTTAATATTTCACAAAAGTGATTGTAGATTGATGCGAGGAATTGATTTTACCTTTTTGATGAAACCTTTGTCCGAGCCCATTATATAAAATGTTTAGCACTTCGAAGCAATGCTTTCAGAATTCGGAATTCTTTTTTCGTGATCGTTACCGACGCCAGTGGGGAAGCAGATTGTTCCAAACTTTCGGAAATTTTTTTATTCTGCATTTAGGATCGACAAGTTCGAATTGCATCGCGAAGTCATTTGTGTGATCGTAAATCTTTTCGAATTCTTAATCATACTGGAGATTTCTGATTTGTTCCACTAACATTCAAATAGATTATTTAGCACCTGTTGTTATGGAATGTGGATCTTGCAGATATTTTGCTAGTTGTTCACATGGTCCAAATATTTCAATGCTTACAATCAAAAATAATGTTGTTGTAAAAGGATTGAAGGATCTTCAAGTAGTCTCTAATCAACGATTTTGCTACCGATAACCCAGAAATATCTTCGTGAAGGATTTTTTGAAGAGTCTCGAACGATAGCAGGTTGTTGCTAATACCGTACCAATGATTTCGTTTTTATGCACCATCTTTTTGGACATAAGGCGACCAGCTTTATTCTTAATGCCGATATTTGTCCACTGATTGTAGAAGATCGCAAACTCCTGTCTTCATTTTTGCGACTTCTTGAAGAGCCAAATCAGCAGAATGACTGCCGCAGTGGATAAAAAAAGTTTTTCAAAGTTTTTCAAAGTATTGGGAACGTTGTAAAGTTAGCAACATCCATAATGGGTATTATGCACCAAGATTACGTAAAGCAGCAACATAATTTTCTTCCCTGCATATTTAACTTTGCTTTCTTGTTATCTCGTTTAATTCGAACTAATCTTTTATAAATAATTTAAAGATATAAAAGCAAAGGATAAAAAATAAAACGTGAAGGAGTTTAGAAGAATTCTGTAGGATTGCCAAATATTTTAAGGGATTTTATCGAATTTCCAATTTATAAAAGATTTTAAGGCATATTGCAAATAGCGAGGATTTGAAAAGATTTGAACAGATTTTAAAGATTTTAATGGATTCAAAATATGTATAAATTTTTTGGAATTTGTTAAACCCTTTGGAAAATCTATGAAATTTTTGTGTAATTTTTAAAATCTTGTTAAATCACTGGAATCTTTTGAAATCTTTTCAATTCTGAATTCTTTGAAACATTTGTGAAATCATTCTGAAATTTTTTTATTTCGTTTAAAATAACAGTCTTTTAAAATCATTTACATTTAATTGAAATCTTTTCGAATTTGTCAAAATCATTTAAATGTTTTGAAATCATTGAAATCTGGTGTACTGCTCCCTTTTTGAACGCATTAAAATTCTTAGAAATGTTGAAATCCTTATAGGTTCATTATCGTATTTTTAAAATTTGTATAAAATCGTTTAAATTTTTTGGGAATCTTTCTTTAATTTTGTTAAGATTTCAGTAAGATTTTGAGATTTAGTAGGATTTTGTAAAATTGTAGACAGACGACACAATCTACGAAAGAAAATAATAAGACGAAAGTTGTTCTTCAAAAAACAGCTAAAAGTTTTTGTTTTATTCGTAAAAACATTTCAAAAAATTTTTAATTTAATTTTTAGGGAAACGATACAAGCTATAAAAGAAATAAATATACAAAACTTGCTTTTCCAAAAAAGAGTGAAACCCCATCCAATTTTGTACTGGATATTTTTTTAATAGGAGACGTAGTGTTTTTAAACGTAAATAATAGCATTCAAATTCATTTTAAAATAGAAGAATCAGATTTTCTCTCAATCATCAAAAATAAGATTAATATTTTAAAAATGGTATGTTTCGAAAAAAGACCGAAGCGAAGAAGAAATTAAAAAGTTGTTTAACCTAAATATTTAAAAATTCGATATAAACTATGGTTAAGAAAATATATTAAAATAAAAAATTCACTTTTTGGAAAAAGGACAAAAAATAAAATAACATTTAATTTAAAGAAATTTTTTGCCTGAATTATATCTAAAAATTTGCATAGGACCACCCTACGCTAAGACACACATTTTTAGTTTGAATCTGAAATAATTAACATTAAAAAAAACAAATTACATGCATGAAAAAACGTGACAAGCTACAATAAAACTTTTGATAACAATTTTTCAACAGCATGGGTAATTTTTATTAATTAAAAAAATCTGACAATGACAATACTTTTGTTTCAACACCAATGAATATTATAAATGGTACTAATATAAATTTATTAAAAATGAATTAATTTTGTATGGTAGCTAAGAATAAAAATTAATGCAAAATAAGAAACGAATGCTCTTCAAACCTAAAATAATTGAATTAAAAAAGTTTATTTCATAAATAATTTTTAAGTGGTTACCGACTGCATCGGTAAGACAGAGACCTTGTTTAAATAACAGAGTTAAAAAACCGATCCTAACCTCTAAATTGTGTACATGCATACAATTTTTATATAGCAGAATAAAATTTTTTTGTTTTCATTCCTCAAAAAAGGATTTCGGGGATGTCCGTTATACTATTTTATAGCATCTCGGAATTTAGATTTAAATTTTTTAATTTTTGCGAACAACCCCCAGGGGTTTCTCTCATTATAATCCAAAATATTCGTAAAGGATTATTTAACGAAATATTGATCTATATTAATTTGTTTGAATGTACTTTATTCACGTTAAAAATGGCACATTTAAAGCCGTAAAACTCAAGTGTAAACAATATCATACTTCCAAATTTGGAAAACTTTGTTGCATTCTAGAGACCTTGAGGAGCATCTGTGAATTTTTAAAAAAATGTTTAGAAGCCCAGCTTTCACTCGTTCCTGGCTAGAATTGTATGTGATTTTTCCAACGACCTGCACGAGATAAAAGAAACTTCGTATTTCTGAGTGAGAAATCGACTTTACATAAAAATAATTTATTTGTATTTAAAAGCGGTAGAGATTTAACTGGTAGATATTTTTAAATATTTTGTTTTTAAAAAGTTGAAATTTTTATATAACAGTGAAGATTAAGTTTTTTTAACAATTGCTAAGAAGAAAAAATTTTTTTTTTTTTGGTAAGTCCGAAAACGTTAACTAACATTTCGGACATCTAAAAATGGTATAGCAGTTGACAGGCCCCAGGCGCCTAGCCAATTAATGTGGGGTAAAAAAAAGAGGTGGGGATGAAGGGGCCCCAACGATCGCCCCCTCTCGTAAGATCCAATGTACGGGAGTGGGCCCGTGGGCGCGGCGACGCAACAGTCGCGCTCTCACAAATAGCGACTCACCAAAGAATGATAGGACTGGAAGAAGTTGTTGTGCGGTTACCCGTGAGGACATTGTTACACAATCTGAGAAAAATTTGACATGACTTGAATTAAGATTGAGGTTTATTATATGTTTATTATCAAGTTAAAGCATTCTTATATCCTGGGCGATTAATCTCAGTTGTGAGAAAGGGTAGAACTAGCGATGCACGCCGCGCCGACCAAATGCGAAACTAATACTCCGAATGGGCCTGCGCGCCTTCAGGGGCATTAGTAGCGGGAAATTTAAATTAGTATCCCTCACAACATAAGGATAATATCATTTACAGCTTCCAAATCTAATTGAACTTAAAAAA
Organism: Druon quercuslanigerum; assembly: GCA_010014905.2. Lineage (NCBI taxonomy): Eukaryota > Metazoa > Arthropoda > Insecta > Hymenoptera > Cynipidae > Druon > Druon quercuslanigerum. Next base: position 12,937 of record JAAAKG020164193.1, read on the forward strand.
GTGGACATTATCAGCACATACCTTTGTTTACAAACATTTACGCAATCGTTAGAAAATATTTTATTAACTTAAACAATTATTAAATGATAGACAGAAGCTTGAAAAACCAAATACCTTTAACATTTAGAAGAAATTCTCTGATACGCATTTTTCGTTTTGTAACAAAATTTTCTAAAAGTTATGCGTATTTGAATGTTGTGCTTTGTTTTTCAAAACTCGCAATTTTTTTTCCTTTAAACCTTTATCACTTTGGAACAAATTAAAAAGTTTCTTCTCTTGATTTATAAGTTTTTATCGCCTTCTTTCATAGTCAGCCAGTAAATTAAAAAAAAAAGGTTAAAAGTTAACAAAAAGGCGGCGGTTTTTCTGAAAAAAATAAAATTCGATTTTCTCAAAAGCACCACCTTTAATTTTTTTCCAACTTTTTTTTTTAAATTTGTACTTTGATCAAGAATACATTTTAAAAGTTTAGTGCTACTTAAATAACTTTTGTGTTCAGAAGACTTTTTTTCTTACAATCGAATTTTATACTTGTTCTCAGAAAGAATGACAGATGGAAAAAGATATTAAAAAAAGAGTTTGCAGGCTTACAAAAGTTCTATGAGGAAAAATTTTCATTTATTTCCTCGAATTGGAAGATGTAAATATTTTTTTTTGTAAAACTCCACTGTTTTATTCTTTCAAATATTCTTGAAAACTATTTGCTAATAAAAGTAAGGATTTTTTCAGAATCATGCTAGCTAAATGATTATTGAGGCCAGGATAATTTTTTTCTCCTAAAAATGCAATTTTCAAATCATTGTAAGCAATAAAAATCCCCCAAAATAACAAAGAGACATTTTAGAACTTTTTCACACGTGCAAACTTGAATCCTAAGATAAAGATAGAAAGATATTGTTTTATAGATTATATGTCTTCGTTTAAAAAAAAATTTCTTCACTTCTTCAAGTCGATAAACACATTATTAATATTTGCCAATAAGATATTTCAATCCATATACATTTCATGCACTATCACATTCTCTCAGTTACTCAATCTAGAATAATATAAAAATATACCTTTACTTTAAACCGGAATCATCTGTGTTACTTTGAGTTGAAATTATTATACACGTTACGCAAGCTTAATATCTTCTTAAATATTATGAAACCCTGAGTAAAACTTTCCAAGAAAACAAGCATTAAAATGATTTATATACGTGACTAATCTTCGGGAAGGGAAAACACAAATATTATTTCAGAACACTATTAAACGAAGCATTATAATATTCATTTAATTACTTTGTTCTTATTATTCTACGTAGATCAGTTTTTCCTACATTTAAAAAAATGAGGATACTTTTTACTCTCGTATTGACCTTGAACATTATTCTTAATTCTGTTGGTGAGTAAAGAATAAATTAAAATCTTTAAACAGATTTTCGGAACCTACTTAACTCAATCGGTCTTTTATTTTTTTTCAACTAATACTTATGATCTTATGAGATTGAATTTTAGTCGCTATTTGCGGAATCTTCAAGTTTCGAAAGATAGATTTCAATTATAATATATAATAATTATAATAATTATAATTCCATAAATTCCATGAATTCTGTAATTTCTATGAATTATGTGAATTTCATGAATTCGCTAATTTCCATGAATTCTGTGAATTCCATAAATTCTATGAATTCCATGAATTCTGTAAATTCCATGAATTCTGTAGATTCCGTAAATTCCATGAATTATGTTAATTCCATGCATTCCCGGAAGTCCATGAATTCCGTAATTTCCATGAATTTTTTCTCTTTCACAAATTCCGTGGATTCAATAAAGTCTGTTAATTTAATCATTTCTGTGAATTCCATGAATTCTTCAATTGTCGTGAATTCCATCATTTATGTCAATTCCGAAAATGCAGTAAATTCTAGTATTTTTAGTGAATTCATTGAGTTCCATGAATTCCGTGAATGCCAATAATTCCTGAAATTCCATTATTTCCGAGAATTTCGTCAATTCCATAAATTCAAGGAATTATGTGAATTCCATGAATTCTGTAAATTCCATGAATTCCATGAATTCTGTAAATTCCATGAATTCTGCGAATTCTGTAAATTCCATAAATTCTGTGAATTCCATGAATTCTGTAAATTCCATGAATTCTGCGAATTCCATGAATTCTGCGAATCCCATGAATTCTGAAAATTCCATGAATTCTGTGAATTCCATGAATTCTGTAATTTCCATGAATTCTGTAATTTCCATGAATTCTGCGAACTCCATGAATTCTGTGAATTCCTTAAATTATGTGAATTTCATGAATTCTGTGAATTCTGTTAACTCCGTGAATTCTGTTAATTCCGTGAATTTCATTATTCTGCGAATTTCATGACTTCTGTGAATTTCATGACTTCTGTGAATTTCATGACTTCTGTGAATTCCATGAATTCTGTGAATTTCATGAATTCCGTGAATGCCGTGAATTTTATGATTTCCGTGAATCCTATGAATTCTGCAATTCCTTGAATTTCTTGATTCCCGTGACTTTTATGAATTTCATTAATTTCGTGAATGCTGTGAATTTCATGAATTCCCTGAATTCCATAAATTAAGCGTATTTCGTAAATTCCGTGCATTCCTTCGAGTCCATGAATTCTGATAATCTCATGAATTCGTAAATTCCTCGAATTTTGTGAATTCAAGAAATTCAAGGAGTTCCTTATATTGCATGATTTCCGAAAATTCTGTAAATTCCTTGAATTCTGTGAATTGTATGAATTCCATTAATTCCGTGAATGCTGTGAATGGCATGAATTTCCTGAATTCTATAAATTAAGCGTATTTCGTAAATTCCGTGAATTTCTTTGAGTCCATGAATTCTGCTAATCCCATTGATTTTGTAAATTCCTCAAATTCCGTAAATGTTTTAAATTCCGTGAGTTCCCTGAATTCAAAGAATTCCTTCTTCATAATGGTTTCCGCGAATTCCATTTATTACATGAATCCCATGAATTCTGTAAATTCCTTGAATTTCTTGAATTTCGTGAATTGCATGGATTCCAATAATTCCGTGAATGCTGTGAAATTCACGAATTCCATGAGTCCCATGAATTCTGTAAATTCCTTCAATTCATTAAATTCCGTGCATCGTATGAATTCTATTAATTCTCTGAATGCTTTGAATTTCATAAATTTCGTGAATTCCATAAATTAAGCGTATTCCATGAATTTCGTTAATTCCTCGAATTCCATGCGAACCGCTAATTCCCTAAATTTCGTGAATTCCTTTATTTTCCATGATGTGTGTGACTTTTGTTAATTCCGTGTATTCTTTGAATTCTAGACGTTATATGAATTCCGTAAATTCCGTGATTACAGTTAATACCGCGAATTCTTAAAATTTCTTGAATTCCAGGAATTTTAGGAATTTCGTGAATTTTATGAAATCCTAAATTACTTGAATTCCATGAACACCGTGAATTCCATAAATTATTGTGAGTTTCTTTAATTCCATGAATTCGGCGAATTCCGTGATTTTTGTGAATTTCATGATTTCCGGGAATTCCTTAATTTTGGTGAATATGCAGAATTCCAAACATTTTTAACAGTGTAGACATTTAAGTATAATAATTTAAATCCAAATAAGCTATTCACAATTTTTACATGGTCGTGATTTATTACCTTGAATCTTAATAATACATTATTAACATTGTAAATTCATCCATTTTTTTCGTTCTTTCATAGACATATCATCAGCTGTGGAACCAATAACAAAAGACTTTCTGACCAATTTTGGGAAGAGTAATGAAGAGACGAGTCATCAAGGTAGCCCCAGTGCAAAAAAAAACTTATAACCGAATTTTTAAATAAATAAAGATATTATATTACTATTTTTAAATGATTAATAATGGTGCTTAAAAATTTCCTCGTAAATAATTTTTTTTATATCTCGGCATCTAATGGATATTTTTGAATAAAACCAACAGAAAAATATTTGTCATAAGAAACCTAAGAGAGCAAGTACATTTATAATCCAATGGTTAACAACCTTTATTTAATAATTAGAAAAAGTACATTTTTTATTAATATTTTATCATGAAAATCAGGTTTTGAATTCAAAAAAATTGAGAAAAGCATTTTCTTGTATAATATCCAATATTTTAGTTCACTTGTCTCAGTAAATTTGGTCGAAATAATTTTTTTTGCCATTTTAACAAAATAGGGAGTGAGACCAAAGAAATTTGAGACAAAGTCAAAACAAATCTATTTCGTCTTCGAAACTTAGCAGACACCCTTAGAAATGATCTACCGTTAAAAGTGGCCTGCTCTTGTAATAGTTTTTCCTACTTCAAAAAACATAATCCTCGGTTTATTTTTACAGAGCTAAGTTCACAGTTCAAGTTGTTACCTGTTGACAACCCGATTCCTGATGCTCCGCATGACAGACAAAATTCTTCATCTTCTTCAAGACAACATTCTCCTGCCAGGTCTCTGCCTGCTGCCGAAGCTCCTCTTCGTGCCAGATCCAGGTCTCCTCCTCCAAATATCAGGTTTATAGCTGCAGATTCGAAGCTCATTACTTGTTCTGATGGACAGAATTATGCATTTGACCAACTCGAATTCATTCGGATTACTCCTAATAGGAATCCTCACCGGAAATTCCAATTTCGAAGATACACTTTTTTAGCGGAGAAAACAGTTCGAATAATCGTAGCACGTCGTGTCTTTGGGCCCCTGCCAACCCAAGAACAAATTGTGTTATCATCTGTTGATGGTGATGTATTTGCAATATTGGACAATAGTAGTTTTCTGGCTGGAATATATAAATATAGTTCTCGGATTCGTAATAAAGCACGGGCAAAAATAAACATGCGAACCGGCACGGCTACACCAATGACCAAAGAAGAAATCAGGGAAACTCCAGTAGGTTTATCATTTCCAATATTATATAATTTTCAAGTGAAACATGTTAACAGCAATATTCTACATCAATAATTCATTTGGAACAAATGTAAAGTTGAAATATAACATTCTTTCGAATTCGAAGTCGTCTGAAAATGTTACAATATGTTGTTAAGGATACTAATAATAAAGTGTCAATGTATGATTGTTCCCAAGGCTCGATAATGAATTTATTTGGCGCTTCGCGCTCGATTTTTGCACTTTCTTTATGTTAATGCATAGACCATGTAAAATAGTAATATAAAATAATAAATTAACAATAATCCGATTACCCTAGAGCTCGCGGTGTTAAAAAACGTCAGATGGATTCAGGACGATGAACCGAAGAAACGTCTACATTAAGTAGACGAATCAACTCCAGGAATACTTGCTAGACTTCTACGGTGCTAGCATTATTCCTGTCCACAGTATCCTAATGACATGCTATATGAACATGCCGCAGACAAAGATGAGGAAGCGACATTAACACCATGAATGCTGTTATTCAGGTTCCTCCAAAGCCCTAAGAACTGGCTGAAATGAATACCTTTCTTTGTGATGATATCTCGTATAAGTGCGACTTCTAGACGATCAATTGTAAAGTTTATATTTCAGCGAGAGCTTCGGCTAATTCATGTGTTAGGTTGAAACTAACGATGGATCACAAAACTAAAAGACGCTTGCATATACTCAACCAGAAGATTGGTTGGTTTGAAAGTTCGTCCAAGAAACAAGGAATTACATCACTCACTGAAGAATACAGAAGAGGAACATATAGCTTTTTATTTCACCTGCCATAGAGTTACTATCTTTCTTTTGGAAAACTTAAAGGTTCATTTATTATCGTGTGACAACGGACAACGTCGCTTTCCAGAGTAGCGTTTTTCAGGGCTAAAACACGAGTCCTCTGCTCTTTTGCTTTATGCTTCTGCTTCTACGTCTAATACTGACCAATTATCCTAGAGACCTATGAGATGGCACTAAGCTTCGCGAGCATAAGGTCACTCATGTATTTTATATGAATAATCTAAAGGTCTATGTTTCTGGTACAAGCAATCTTCAACTTGCTTTTGATATCGCCAAGAACTACTACACAGGTTTGCATTCAATAATACCCTAAGTTTTTGGCTACAAGTGTTATTTAATATAAAGAAAATGGAGAGACCTATACATACCCAGACGTGCCTCGAAGTCGCATGCAGAACGTAAACCCAGTGGAGAGTCTCTTCGAGCTACAAAATCCACTGCTCCACACCCTTAATTATTCGCTGTCAGTAATTCACATCGGACCTCTTGATAAAGCATAGTATGTCAGTTACTGATCACGTTGTAACCTCTTCAGGTTCCATAACATAAGTCATAAAGGTTTGTTGTCTGAGCCTAACTAATGCCGGGCACTTGTATGATTCATTCTATTTGTTCCCAATATTCCTGGTGCTTTGTTTGGATCCAGCTGTTGATGGCAAGATCTATGCAGTAAGACAGAAGTCCCAATACCGTTTCCCAACCAATGTATTCACTTGTTGCGCCGTATTTTTCAAGCTCGTACGCTCTTTCATGGTCCTTCATCCCTGTGTCACTAGTGACCCATATGAGAGACACATTTTTCTTTTCTGCTAGTTGATTTAGTGCCATTTTGCATTCTCAAACCAGTTCTAATCTTATGTCTAGTTTACGCAACTGCAGTTAATAGGAGCTGTTTAGAAATAGATGAAAACAGCAACAATATAAATGTAGTTTCACTTTCCCAGGACAAACATATTCAGCCCCAAAAATAAAGAGAGATGAGGGAATAAAGACAATACAGCTGTGTGCTGTTTTCTTTCTTCTCTCATCTCTTCAGACAAATACACAAGTCAGTAAGAGCGAAAACTAAAAATAGGCAGTCAAACAAAATATTATAAAGTTGAATCAAATCTGAAGAAATATCTCGTGGTAGTGAAACTTTTCATAGCTTAACATCTTCGTCATGGAAAGGGGGTTTGGCCTTCGACATATCGTGATCGGTCAGCTTGGTGCAAAGGTCGCTAGCAGTCAAAAATACCACCTCACAATCAAGTAATTTTAGCACATTCTTAGCTAGTGCCTAGAGTAGTGCCTCGCCATAATCGTTCGCCCTTCTACATAACTTAAAGCAAATTCCACTTGAGGACACCGTAGCAGTAACATTTGCAGGGCTTTTGTAGCATATTGGGTCGCGGGTCACGGATATCCAAAATCATTAATTACCCATGAAGAAAGTACATTTGAATCTCGTTTGTTCACCGCCATCTTAAAACTCATGGGTTGCCATGGAATTCACCCTACAGCTGATTAACCCGCTTCAAATTAAATATTTCTGTATGTCGGTGTTTCAGACTACTTTCAAAAATGTTTTAAGATACTCTGCATAGGATACACAATTCCATTATACATGTTGATGACATATTAATTTAGGTTGAAATTGTCGGCCAGGATAAGAGTGTGCTAAGTCAAATTTGTGAGAGTCTCAATAAAGAGACAGTGTCTCTAAATAAAAAGAAAAGTTAGATCAATGTTAAAAAAAAAAAATTTTTGCACTTATAAAGTCATTGCTTTTTTAAACTTGTTTACTCCTAAAAAAAGAGGGTGTCCTGCAATTTTTGAACACTGTCAAATCGGGGGATAATATATCTCAAACAAATCACAAATCCTAGAGTGAAAATTCAAACTTCCAAGCTGACGTCTCGAGCTTTGGAATCGAAAGAGCTCTCATCCAAGAGTTTGGTAGCAAAAGACGCGTTGTGACGCGCATGTCCTGTATGTTGATTCCAATAGATCAAAGTTACAGTAAAACAGAAATATAAGCTCTTAGTATATTTTGTGTACCTGACTGATTAAAATACTAAATCACTGGAACAGAAATAACTCTTGAGACAGACTTTAAGGTAAACCCATCTATGAATTCACCCCTGGACTATAAGGACTTACAATCCGTTTGATTCACTTTAACTATAGAGTCAAATACGTTCCGGATAGGAATCTCGTTTTTAGCAAATGCTTTATCGAGAAACCCACAAACCAATAGTGTTGATTCTAAGAAAATGCAGGTTGAAAAATAAGGCGATTATTTATTTAGAGGTATCAGAAATATTGTTTTTAGGATTGGCTTGTAAAAGAAAAATAGCAGGCTAGGCGCACACATTCGCCTGGCCGTTGATTTTTGAAGCAAAATGTTGAATTTCCAAAAAAGAGCATTGTTTTTATAATGAAAAGGACCAATCAAGAACATTTTTGTTTAATTTCATATTATAATTTTTAAAAAGTTCAAGCACGCTCTAAAGAAAATTTCCTTAAATTTCCAGACGTCAGGATTTCCAGGTTTCCAGGTAAGTAGAGTGATTAAGTAAGAAATCTTTTTAATAAAATAAATAATCTTAATCTGGGAAAAACAAAAGAGGAGATGTAGCCATAATGTGAAACAAATCTCTAAAGGGGATCATATTCGGCAGCGGTGACCATAGTGAAAATTTAGAAGAAAAAGATAATACAAATTGGTAAACAAAAGCAATAACCATAAGGGAAAAGAAAACCCCAGAGGTTGATTAGATTCTACAGGATTAACGGAAAAGGTAGTTAAAAACTTTAGGGGGTTTTCATATTTAGTAGAGTAAGTCATTATTAAAATTCAAAAAGGTTAATCCAAAAGGGGTGAATAAAAAGTAGTAACCACGATTTTTACGGAGGCCGCAATTTGGGTATCCAATTTAACAAAAGGGAAAGTTATAATTTAACAAAAGGAAGAAACCATCATGCACCAGAAGGTAATAACAAAAGAGTAATTCATAATTCAACAAAAAAGGGGCCTTTTGTTCTGAACTGCGCTTGAAATGACTTTAGAAAAAGCTTCAAGATCTTATCAATGATATACCAAATTCCATCGTGGAAGTAACTTATGCTACAGCGATCGACCAGGATAAGAGGATGCTCAGACAAGTTTGTGAGAGTCTCAATAAAGGAAGAGTGACTTTGCATCAAAATACACGTCAGTTCAGGGTTTCGAAAGTTATGTTTGTGGGTGACTCCTTCCCCGCCTCCTCCATGTGTCTCAAAAAAATGAAATTTTAAGGTTAAAATTTTCAGCATTTTATATAGGCTTGATAGGTGCGCGGGCCATTTTTACATGCTTATCTCGCTAGGCCCTTTAAAGATTCATGGAAATTAGGGAATTCACGAAATGTATGAAATTCTCACAATGCACGGAAATTTGCAAAATTCATGGCATTCACGGAATTTTCAGAATACGAGGAGTACGTGGAATTGATAGAATTTAAGAAATTCATAAGATATAATGAATTAATGAGATCCAATTAATTTATGGAAATCAAGGAATTCACTAGATTTGTGGTATTCAAGGAGTTAATAATATTTTTTTTCCCGGAATTTATGGAATTCGCGGGGTTAATATAATTCACGAAATGCATGGAAGTCATGGAATTCACGCAATTCGCAGTATATATTGAATTCATGGAAATAATGAAATTCAATAAATACATTAAATTTGTAACGTTCTGTTTCTATTCCACCTGTGTAGTGTCCCTCCGGACGCTTCAGTCTGGCCATGGTTCTTGGATTTGGAACAGGCTTCACGAATAAAACGAACGACAGGTTAAGCTTTACCATAGGAAATGGTATATATTTGCCTATAAGATACAAAGCTAATTAATTCTAGGGCGTGTTTGTGATACGTTTGTGTGTGTGGATACGGCAGCAATTTTAAATGTAACTGTAGTGTGTTCTTCAGAACACAAGGTTCGCAAGCTGTTGCGAAGCGGGAAAAGGAATACACGAGCAAAAGAGGGCGGGCAGGCGGGTTCAGTTTGGTTCCTATATAACATAAAGAAAAACGGTGATCGGGTGGTTATTTTGGTTTGTGAAACGACGATATAAGTGCGTAATGCCGGTACGGGTAACGGGAAGGCCTGACGGGGTTCAGGCGCCCGTAATGGGTGCGTGTTCCCATATGTCAGGGTGTCGGGTCGGTTGTGGCGGTTGCAGGTATGCTGCGGGTTACGTTTCACGGAAAACCTGGCAGCGTTCAGGCGCCTGTGACGGGTGGTTGTATCGGTCGGATTCGTAGGTCAGGTTGGTCGGTTCGGTCGTGACGGTGGTCAAGGCGAAGGCTTCGTGTCGGCGCAGGGTGGACTGATGGTCCATCAGGACACCCTTTCGCTCGATAGACGACCATAGGTAGGTATAGATAGGTGCGCCAAGTGGTCGTATATCGAGTGGCCTCTCAAAGAAAGAGCGGCACAAGGAAACAGGAATGTTGTCGCGGGAGCAGGAGCGCCTGTCGGCCACCGATCGACTCGCCTGTACGGAAAGCACTAGGAGGTGAAAAGGTTGTCTGGTCATCTAATGGGAGTGCAGGACGGCCAGAGGAGCTGCACCGAGGATAACTCCCCGATGTTACTCGGGTCACCCTACCCAAGGAACTCTCCGTTGTCTCGTCGCGGGTGGTTTTTATACTCTCTCGCGTTTGGTGGTCTGGTGCGACACGCAGGTGCGCTGTTTGGTCTAGTAAAACAGGCATAGTCGGGCCGTGTGGTACAATGACCTTTAAGTTCATTGGGCCACTCGTACCGAGTTCAAAAAATCACTCAAAGGTTCAAAGTACGCGCGCTTATACATTTATATCTACCTATCATTATATCGTATATATGTAACGAGCCAAGGTACTGCTCGTTATAAATTGGTTGGATTTATAAAATTAAATTATTTAAAAAAAAAGACGAAGTCAATGAATATCGTGATTTCAGCAAATTTTATTAATGCATCGAATTCCATAAATTTTTTAAATTCCTCAATTTCATGAATTTGTCCAAAACCTTGAGTTGCTTGAATTTTGTGAATTTCAAAACTTCCGTGAATTACATGACTTACGTGAAGTTCATAGATACCGTGTATTCCATGAATTCCGTGAATTCCATGAATTACGCTGTTTGACTTAAAATTTTCATACTTTTTTAAATTTCGGAAATGCTATAACTCTAGTAATTTGTTTTTCATCAAAACATTTCAAAAGGATAAATTACGTAAAATAGAGGAAAACTGTTTAAAATAGGTTAAATTAGTTTCCTGAAAAACACCTGTCAAAAGAGTGATTTCATGCATGACTCAGGATACATACTGTTTGTAGATGATCAACTTTGCTGAGCTTCTTAATAAACAATAATTATACGGACAAGGAAGTTTAATTTCCACTGAATATAAAATGTGGCAATGATAACAACATTTCATTTCACCAAGTTCTGAAAGAATCAATATACGCTATTTCTGCTGGGGAAGAGGAAACTATAAATGTCTGAAAACAATATAATTACACGAAAGATCCAAACATTCATTAGTTACGCTTTTCTCAAAATTCTGCGTTATTCAGTTTTTAATACATTTCGACAAAATGTTGAGCCTTTATATGTTCGTCTTAACCGTGGGCGTTGTTCTTAATTATATTGGTAAGCAAAAAAGTTATTTAAATTATTTTTTGGTTTTACGTTTTTAATAGTAAGTAGGTTGCTCTTTAAGATTAAATAATAAATAGATTGCTCTTTGCCAAAATTTCAAGTTTTAAAACCAAAATATGAAACTTTCCTCTTTAAAACTCTAAACTTCGAAAGTTTGGTACATTTTCGAAAAAAAATTCTCTCAAGGAGAAAAACTAAAAGGTCCGGTATTTCCAGGGTTTATAAAACAATTCTTTAATAAATAACCTGTACTTTCCGCGTCCATTATTTTCCTCAAGATAGCGATTTTAAATTTCGATTGTGACTTGAAAGATATATATGTCGTTTAGCAGAACTTGTCAAACTTTGATTTCCTAATTTATGAAATGACCATTATAAAATGAAATGTATGGTCCACTACCATAAATTACTGATAAGCTGTAACTGACGCAAACGAAATAAAATCGAATAATCGAATTACGCTTTTAATATTTTTAAAACATTGTTAAAACTACAAATTCGTCCATCTTTTTCGTTTTTTCGCAGAAATATCATCATCAATGCCGCCACAAACGAGGGACTTTCTAGCAAATTTTAGGACGAATAAATATATGGATCATCAAGGTATCCCTAGTACAAAGAATAAAGTATTAATTATCTCTTGCACCAAACAATATTCTTAATGCTTTGAACCTTTTGTTCCCAATGTTTTAAAGACAACATTTAACAAAAAATAATAATAATAAATGCGCTTCTGCTTATTGGATCCTGACGAAAAAATAGTATAGGAAAGTCAGTTTGGGCATATAACGATTTTGTTTTAATGAAATTCCAATATTTTTTTCGGGATCGTAGCTATACGAAAGTGATGATAGAAAACATTTAGATAATTTCTTGAACACCAGAAAATAAATATAAAATATTTTGAAACCATGGGAATTCCTTACTGTCTAAATCTTTAGGAGTACAATTTTCTTCTTCTCAACTTATCAGTTAATAAGTCTGAAATCACTTAGTAATCAGTGAAATGTCTAACTACTGGTTCAATCAGTAAAAATAAAACTCTAAACATCTTCCACAGCTGATTCCACGGGGTAAATTTTCGTCCTTTTGAAAAAGTAGATTAAATCTCTGAAAAATGCGTTCCTCAGGATTGTATTCTCTGACTAAAGCTGTACTTAATAAAATTAGTAATAGGTATTCTTACTCCTAATTTTTTATATTTGATTGCTCTTGAGATTTAATTTAAACCGTGCCGCTGAACATGTCTAAAATAAAGGCGAAGTAAAAGAACTTTGTTAAAGATTAATTAATTTTCTGGAAATAGCATTTCCATCGAAATTTTAAAAACCGAACGTCAGTCGACCCAGTTTTGGGACATGGTCAGTCAACGCCCCAAAGAATATTTAAAAATAGTGGCGTCTTTAAAAAACCTTTATTACATTAAAAATTTTGTGGATAAGTAGTATTTTTTATGACATGATAAAAAAATTTCATTCCATAAAGTTCTAAAATTATGCTTATACGAAACGCGTTCTCGGGAAGGGGAATAAACAAATATTTCAGATCGAAATATATGCACGCAACGCCAGAAGATTTATTAGTTACAATGTTCTCAACATTCTGCATTAATCAGTTTTTCATACATTTTAACAAAATGTGCAGCCTTTATATTTTGATCTTAACGCTGGGAGTTGTTTTTAATTATGTTGGTGAGTATACGCACAAATCGAAATTACTACAATTGGAATTCGACTCTATTTTTTTGCTACTTCAATATAATATTTCGACAGATTTTTAACACTTGCTTATCGTAACTAAGTTTTTACAGTGTTTTTAAGTGAAAACTTTATAACTCAGATAAGGCAATCGTGGTCCCTTTTTGGCTTTTCAAGTTGCAAAAATGAAATACGAAACTTTTACAAAGGAAGAAAATCCTAGTAAAAAGAAATTCTACAAAAATCCCGGATTTCCAGGATATATAAGAGAGTTTTTAAATACACATCCTGTAAATTTTTCGCTAATGTTATCTCTAAAGATAACGGTTTTGATTTTTTATTGTGAATTTGAATCAAGGTAAAATTGATCACGTGCGTAAATACGTATTTCACAGCCAAAAAAGAATGTTCTGCAGCCTTAGCTAAACCATTATAACCATACGTTTTTAATGTCGCTGAATCTGAATCCGAGGTTAGCTTTACCACGCCAGGCCAGGATAAGGTTTAATTAAAGGTTAACATTGAGGAAAATATTAGATTAAAGACAGACCTGTACTCTCAGAAGTGTTGCGGCTCACTGAATTCTAATCCGGGGTCAGATTTACCCTATCAGGTCAGGACCAAGGTATAGTGAAGATTGAATTTAGAAAAAAATATTTAATAAGTGAGCCACTACTTTAAAACGTTTTTGTGGTCGCCAAATCCGAATGCGGGGTTATTTTTACCTCATCAGATCGGAATAAAGTCATCCAAAGGTTGAAATTAAGAGAACCATTCAATTGGTAAAAACCTTTACTCTACAACATATTTGGGGCCTTTGAATCCGAATCAGGGGTTAGTTTGACTCTATAAGTTCGAGTACATGCTTTTCTTAATTTTTCCTTGAGATGACCTTCATCCCGAACTAATGGTTCGAATTCAACGCTTCCTAAAATGCCTCAGAGTAGTGGTTAACGCTGATTCAATACTTTGTTGTGCATTTTGACATTCACTTAACCTTGATGCTGATCTGATAATGTCAAAATGACCTTGAATTTGGATTCAAATAACTCAAAAAACACCTGAGAATAGAGGTGTCCTCCGATAAAATGGTCTTCATCATTTTCGACTTCAACTGATTTAGATCCTGACCTGATTAGAACGAAGTAACTCTGGATTCGGATCTAACGAACCCAAAAACGTGAAGCTATGGTACTTTAGCCACATGATTTTGGGGAAAATTCCTTCTAAAATTTTTAACAGTGCAGTTGTAAATAACAATGAAATGTAACGCAATCGACTTCTGTTACTTAAATTACGTTTTTACTATTTTCAACACATTTTTAAAATTGCAAATACATCAATCTTTTTTGTCATTTCACAGAAATATCATCAGCTACGCCGCCAAAAACAAGGGACTTTCTAGCCAATTTTGGGAGGATTAACGAACATACAGATCATCAAGGTATCCCTAGTACGGAAAAAAATTCAAAAAAGAAGTGTTGATTTAAAAAAGTTGTTATGTTGAAGCTTAAAACTATTAATGATCTCTTTTACCAAGAAATATTGTGTAAGACTTAGAACGTCGCAAAGGTTAAATAAACATTAGAGTGCGTTAGACGCATGTCTCTCCTATAAGGAAAAATATGCTAGCAGAGAAAAAAATATAAAGAAAGAGATAATTAATATCCGTCGGAATTTTCTAGAAGAGAATACACCAGAACAATTTAATCCTCTGTTTTATGTTGCAGATTCAACTTCACGGTTTGATTGCTTACCAGAGTCTCAAGTTAGATCTACTTATCCTGGCGTGCCCACTCTTCATGAAGTGTTTAGGTCTGCTTCTGCTAAGCCTTCTTCTTTGAACATACTTAAATACGCACTTCAACATGAACAACTTAGATTCGTTCGACTAATTCCAAAAGCGAATCGGAAGAGGCAATTCGAAATTCAAAAATACATCTTTCCTGATGATAAATCACTTTTTTTTAAAGGAAAAAATAATCAATATCTGCCCCTACCATCCGAACAACAGTTGGTATTATCAACGTCTGATGGTGACATTTTGGCAACTTTGAAAAACAATAGTACAATTCTTCGTGGAATATATATGGAGGAAGGGCGGGCAAAACTAAACATGCGCACTGGTAAGGCAAAGTATATGAACATACAAGAAATGAAAGAATCTCCATTGTCCACGTCTTCACCAATCTCAAAGAATTTCAAAATAATATTTGTAGACTAAGTTTTCGCGCAGCATTAATGTAACTTAAAAAAATGTTTTAATTCCTAGAATTCATCCGCATATTAGGTGAGGGTTTTTCTGAAGGCTGGCAAGTCTTTCTAGATTGAAAGGTTTTGAAGCTTCGCTTTTTCTGAAATTTCAATGCATGTAATCTAGATTAGTGAACGAATGAAATGTAATGTCAAAAGCTCTCGAGAAATCTTAATAAATATAGGAATGCACTTTCGAGGATTATGTACTCATTGAACGATCTTCTTCAGCTTTTCAAAGTGGCATGTTTAAAAAGTTAAAAGAACGAGAATATTTAAGTAAATTTGAAAGGCGTTTTTTCTGTGTATATTAATTTCAAACCTCGAATTGTAACAACCGAAAAGATTTTAAAAAGTGTTCAATTGAGAATTACGTACTAAGATTAATAAAATTA